>PVIU01013916.1:0-54031 GCA_004026605.1 Ondatra zibethicus | reverse complement strand
GAAAGACACTTAAGGAAATGTTCAACATCCTTAGTCATCAGAGAAATGCAAATCAAAACAACTCTGAGATTCCATCTTACACCTGTAAGAATGGCCAAGATCAAAAACACTGATGACAACTTATGCTGGAGAGGCTATGGAGAAAAGGGAGCACTTCTGCATTGCTGGTGGGAATGCAAGCTGGTACAACCCCTATGGATATCAGTGTGGCGATTTCTCAGAAAATTAGGAAACAACCTTCCTCAAGACCCAGTAATACCACTTTTGGGTATATACCCAAAAGATGCTCAATCGTGCCACAAGGACATGTGCTCAACTATGTTCATAGCAGCTTTGTTTGTCATAGCCAGAAACTGGAAACAACCTAAATGTCCCTCAATCGAAGAATGGATAAAAGAAATGTGGTACATTTACACAGTGGAGTACTACACAGCAGAAAAAAATAATGACAGCCTAAATTTTTCAGGAAAATGGATGGAACTAGAAAGCATTATTTTGAGTGAGGTAACCCAGACACAGAAAGACAATTATCACATGTACTCACTCATAGGTGGTTTTTAAACATAAGGCAAAGAAAACCATCTTACAAACCACAATCCCAGAGAATTTAGACAACAATATGGACACTAAGAGAGACCTACATAGATATAATCTACATGGGAAGTAAAAAGTATAAAAAGACAAGATCTCCTGAATAAATTGGGAGCACGGGGACCTTGGGGGAGGGTTGAGGGAGGGAGGGGAGTGGCAGGGAGGGGAGCAGAGAAAAATGTAGAGCTCAATAAATATCATGGGGGGAAAAAACTTAAAAAAAAATAAACAAGAGAAAAAAATAAAAAATAAAATAAGACACAGTGAATGCAATATAAAATCAGATTTAGGTTCATCTGAAAGAAAAGATTCAAATTTTGTCCAAAGCTGTTGTCCAATATGGAAACAGCTGCCCTGTATTTCAATGAGCTCTCTGGCCACACAAGGCCAACAGCCCACTTCAATAAGGAATTCCAAAACAGACATCTGTGATGGCTAATACTGTTAACTTGACAGGTCTTAGAACCAAATAGGAGTCAAACCACTGGGCAAGACTATAAGGGAGTTTTTAATTTGGGTTAGGAATGAGGTGAAAAATCCTACCCTAAAGTCGGACACCAACATTTCAGGACTGAATAAAAAGGAAGAAGCAAGCCGGAACAAGCACTTCCTGGCTGGATACAATGGGCCCAGCTTCTGCCTTGCCTTTCCTGCTTTGATGAATTGAATCTTCAAACTGTGAGCCAATGTAAGGTAAACGAAGACTTCTTTAATTTGCTTTTGTTAGAGCATTGAGGAAAAAACCTTCTCTCAGAGGCTCAGTGACTAAGAGTGCTTCCTGCTCTTCTAGGGGACCTGAGTGCAGTTCCCAGCACCTACACTGGGTGCCTCACAATCTCCTGTAGCTGCATCTGTAAGAGATCTTCTGGCTTCCTCTGCACTAGCTCACAGAAAAACATACATACATACACATTAATAAGATAATAAAAGCAAATCTTTTTTAGAAAGGGATGGAGGGAGGGAGAAAGGAAGGGAGGGAGGGAGGGAAGAAGGGAGAAAGGAAGGAAGGAGGGAGGGAGGGAGGGAGGAAGGAAGGAAGGAAGGAAGGAAGGAAGGAAGGAAGGAAGGAAGGAAGGAAGGAAGGAAGGAAGGAAAAAGTAATTAGCATATCACTCAAGTCAGAAACAAAGTCCTTTCAGGCTCTGAGATCCTATGAGCCTTGTTTGCTACAAGACAACTTTCTGGAGCTAGTAGAAGGGTGGAGTTTCACTCTAGTACTGCTCCTAGTAACAAAAGGATCTCCAGACTGAAGCCAGAGACAGATTTACCACTCAGCTCAAACAGGAGAGATGAATGGATGCTCTGATTCTGAAGCATGTTTTTTTCCTCTCTCAGCACGTTTTCCTTCCTGGATGCTGTGCTCACAACCTATTGGATCCAAATCTGTCAACATTCCCTGGCCTCTCCTACTGAGCTATCCCAGAGAAACAAACATATATGAAGATTTACACAGCCAGATTTTTTTTTTAGGCTCCAGTGTTACTTGAATGTCCTCAAACAAGAGAATGATTAAACTAATATATTTGCCCAAAGTTAGCTATTAAGCTAGTGTTTTCATATAATATCCAAATGATATGGAAAAAGCCAGAGTGCAATTTTATTCAAAACTGTGACATAAAATACACATTCAGTACAATTCGAACTGTAAGCAAATGCATGCCCTAGTGTCTGTCCATATGACAAGTAGGAAACACATAACAAAATGTTAATGGTTATTCCTATATGGCAGAATTTTTTAATTTTCTTTTTTTGTAACTGTTTCCCCATTTCTTTAAAGTAATCATAATCTTTTGTTATCAAAACATGAGCACAAAAAGCTACATAATAGTTACCTTGGATTTGTGACACAGGAAGTAAAATAAATCCTTTCAAAGGAGATGGCTGGAATTACAAAGTCAGGTTTATATCAGCCTGTGTTTTGTGGTGGTTGCTAAGCACACTGCTACCTTTAAATTAATTGGTAAGCATGGAACAGCTGGACAATATTGGCTTTTATTGAGGGCATGGGACAACAGGAACTCAACATAGGAAGCAAGGGTATGAATCGGCATAACCATTTTGAAGGGTAAATTAAGTGAAGCAAAGTGAAAATGCTGGGACAAAATGAAAGCCATAGAACAAATTAATTCTCTACTAATTAATTACAGTTTGTTTTTGAGACAGTATTTCATGTACCACAAGTTGGCCTCAAACTTGTTTCTGCTGAAGCTAGCCTTGAACTCCTGATCCTGTCTCTACCTCCTAATGATTAGGATTACAGGCATAAGCCACCTGGCCTCTAACAGTCTCTTAATTTAATCAAGCTGACAATCAAAATTAGCCATTACTCATGAGATGGGACATTTAAATTTATTTGTTTCTTTTTTCCCTTGAAGGGACAAAGGATCTAAAATAAATATGGCAAAATTATTAAAATCTGATAAAATGAATTAACAGAGAGCATCTGTTACCTCTTCTATATGTCAAGATACTACAAATGAAAAAAGAAGTTTTAAATACTCCTAGGATAAGCATTAGTGATCCCTATCGAGGCAATCTCTGTTGAGGACAAGGCTCTCTGTCCGCAGCAGGAATTCTTAAACTCTGGAATATAAGAGTTTATATTAATGCAAGCCATGGTGCCACTTCCCAAGGAGGTTTTGGTACACCTTCCCTCAGCCCTAGGAAACATTTGGGGATAACTATGAACTCTCTTTAGTCATGTGGTCGACCAGGTAATTTCTATTTGTGGTAAGAGTTAGCAATCTTGGACAATTAATGAGATGGTGACACACTGGGTGCTCAGAGAAATAGCCTGTGACACAAACAAGACTTTCACTTGAAGAAAGACTGCTAGAATGACAACCAGCCAAAGTCTTAAAACCCAGTACTAAGCATGCAACTGAAGGTCTGTCTGCAGAAACAAATGAATGCTGGGAAGCAGTCCAAGAAATGTTCTTAGGCTCAATTAGGCCCTGGTGCAAAACCAAGGTTATAAGTTGTAGCTGATAACAAAGATTAGGGAGACTTGCTCATATTTCACAATTTTTTCCTTTATTTGTGCATCTTATTTAATAGCATTTCATCTGGCAAATTTGAAGCTAATGTTTGGCTAGTGTTTGTACATAGCTTTTCCAATAATGCATTATATGACTTTCAGAAAGTCTAGATCGGTGGGAAACTATGAATCTCTGGGTCAGACTTGGTAAAATCTCGGGGTAAATGGCTGCTGAGACCTAGAAATCACAACGAAAGCAAAGACACAGTGTACTAAATGGTGGCCTAACATCTAGAAAGACACATGTCTTTTGAAGGTTATACTTACATGCTGAAGCCTGCAAAGGGACATTAAATATTGTATTCTGACGTGCAGGTATCATTAGCTCAGAGGGTTTTCTCTTAGAAACTCTAGATCTGTGGCATTTCAAATTGTTGCAGAAGTACCACTGTTCTAAGCTTGACAACATCACAGGAAATCTCCAGTTTCTTTGTTCCCATCTTTCACTATTTTTCTGTCTTTCTCATACCAACCCCAATTCTTCATCATGCCTGCCTCTTCCCCAAGTCCTCTTCCTCCAACCCTTTGTCTCCACCATGAGCTACTCACCTCCTGCCTCTCAGAAAGTGGAGGAAGCACCCACAGGACTAGACAGCTGGTGCAGGTTGGGAAACAATAGGCTACTTAAGAAGCTATGTACCTTTTTCTCTTTCCTGACAATGTCTTTCCTGCCATCCTGTTTTTCAAACTATTTTATCCAGGTTTTTTTTTTTTTTTCAGAAATAAAATCCATTACAAATGAAGGCTATGTTACATTTCAAGTGTGCAATTTCCTAAAACTTCCCAAGATCTTTATATAAACAAACAAAAAAGCAAACTGTACTGTTTGGTATGATATCCTGTCTTCAGTTTCCCCTGCCTCTCGAGAAAATCCCAAAGAAAGAGAGCCTCTCCTAACTGTCACAGAACTGGGGACACTACGGGTATTTAGTGAGCAGAGAAACTCACTAGTTCCAAAACACAGCACAGTGCACACACAATGAAAACTAGTCCATCCAAGATGCCAGATGTGCAACTGCTACCCACTCCTCCATTCTAAAAATGGGCCATGACCATGTATTGAGTCAGATCACACCAGGTAACTACCCTATATTTGGTCAACACTGATACTGCTGAGTTTTTGAAATATGGACAACGAGGCACCTGAATCTGGCTGTCCAAATTTCCAGTAACCTAGAACCGAAAGGGAGTAGAGGTGGTGGCACTTCCGCCAGTGTTTGAAAACACCTGCTAAAATGACTGCTCTGAGTTCCATATTACCATGGTTCAGAGGCTTCTTCACTTGTCATTATCGCAGGACTATTTTGAACCAAAAGAGCAACAGAGGCCATTCATCCTAGACAACGAGTCAAGACAATTTCATAGCCCTCTTCAGGGATCAGCACACAGCAGCCCTCTGAGCCAGGAGAGGACCAGTACACATCCCTCCTTCCTCAGCTTCTGTCCAAGGGCAGACTCCTCCTGGTAGAAGAGCATGGCTTCTATACCACAGTAACTCTACACTCAAGCAAACCACTCTTCACGTTCCTTCTCTAGCTTATTTTCCCCTAGAAATCTTTTCCCTTTGCTTTCACTCTCTCCTCCCCACCATGTTGTTCTATTTGTATGAAAAAAAAAAGTTGCTTCTGGCCAAAAGTGACATCAACTCATTCTTATTCAGTGATGTCCAGCATGAACCTCGCTCTCCCCAAACGTTTGCTCAGTTCTGAAGCAACAAAGATGATTAACTTCCTTCTGTTTGCTCTTCCCATGTTCTTGATGTATCCACAGATCTTATGAAACATTTCTATGACCTAAGGCCCTATACGTGTGCACAAAAAAACTTTCCAGGCAGTCACAGCAAGACAGAACACTGCCCCTGAGTTACTGAAACAGGATAACATCACTAGATGACCTGACCATTTTTAACCCCTGAAAAGATATTTCTGTTTGACTACTGTAAGAAAGAGTTAATAGATCCTAAACAAAATGCAAGCCCCAGACTATTCTAGATCACTCTTGTTACTTATGGAATGGAAAACAGAAACGATGAAAAGAGCAATGAAGGATGCATTACACTCCTTTCAACTATACACTTTGGCAAGGCACATTTAAGTGCTTTTGAAAGCCAACAATTTTATTCTACACATGAAGCAATCTAAAATTCAAAGTGCTTACTAGAAAATAAAGTTCTGGTGTTTAAATGTGGCCAGAAATGATGGAACTAGCTAACTATGTCAGGTTCAGATCCTGCCTTGTGAAATCCCCTCAGACTCAACTCCCCTGCAGTACAGGTCCTTCCAAATTAGAAATCACAGCTGAAAGGGCATCATTCCGGCTCTGAGCATCAGAGAGCAGAAACTGCCTCCAGTGCTGGCCAATTCTGTCACATGCCGGGGTGTACACAAGGAACCCAGCCCATAGAGCTCTGACAGGACATGACACTAGCATTTCTTTTGGGGGTTCTCGGTGGCATGCTAGAGGAGTTAATTTAGAATGATTGGAGAGCCACCATTCTGAGCCCAGTAATCTTTCGGCTGATAGCTAACTGTTCGTAGATTCCAACATTCTCATAAATACAAATTGGAGTAAACTAAAGAAGGAACAAGAATAGACAATCTCTCTTACCCTCTAACTGTGACTACTGAACAAAATCCCAGGTTGTGTTACAGCTTAGTAGTACAGCACTTGACTAGCATGCAGGAGGTCTTGGGCTCCATCCCTGGCAACACACACACACACACACACACACACACACACACACACACACTCACACACAGACACACTCACACACAGACAGACAAACACATTTATAGAGAAAAAGAAAATCATAGGTTGCTGTACTGCTGTGGCTGCTGAGTTTGTTTTAAGTTAACCTGAAAAAGACAAAGGAAGCAGCTCTGAAGGTTATAATTATAGAAAATTGCTCAGGTGACTTCATCCCACCCACAGGCTCTGATGAGTACTTTATAAGCTAGTATTCTAGAAGGGTATAGCTGCTAAGCATGGGTTTCATATGCTCCATTTAAAACATTATTTTATCAGCACAATTGTTAATGGCTTCTAAACTAGGGTAGCAATTTCCAACAAGAGTGCCATAAATTCCTATTAGTAGTCACCCTGGGTTTAAAGGTGCAGAACTACAGATGGGTTGTCCCCTGGAAAAAACACTAAAATCATAGTACAATGATCTCATAATCCACCCCCCTTCCCAAGAGCCTTGCATGTAACAGTACATGTGTGCTAAGCACATCAGTGCAGAGTGTTTGTCATGACTGGGAGGCTGCCGCCAGGGCAAAATCAACTCAGAAAACTATCAAAAGATACCTGCTGCCCTTCCTTTCCCAAAATACTCCCACCTCATTGAGACCTCATTCATGACCAGAGCCTACACTGCATCATTGGAGTTACTCTACTAGCTGTGGTTCAGATGAGCCAATTTAACAAACTAATGTCTCCTCTCAATTCTGCCATTATTCTGCTTCCCCAATCAGGTATGCTTCCTCTTGCTTTCAGTTCTCATCCTCCATCTACCTGGTCTTTCTTCTCTTCTTTGAGATATTTCAGATTTGCTCCTTCTGCTATCCCTAACTCAGCCAGGACTTTGGTCAGTTTATCCCTAGAAAGCTACAGTGGCTGCAAAGGCGTTGTCCATATCAGACCACTGCCACACCAATCACCCAAAAATAATATGAGAATGTGTGCAACTGTGTGCAAATGCCCATGGAGGCTTAGAAGATCCATCAGATCCCTTGAAGCTAGACTTACAGGCAGTTGTAAGTTGCCCAGCTGTAGGGGTGCTAGGATCTGATCTGTGGTCCTCATGATAGAGCAGTAAGCACTTTTAACCTCTGAGCAACTCCGCTCCCCACAAATCCCACATAGTTGAATGTGTCAGTGTCATGTTTCCTGTTGTAACAAATAAAACCATAATGATAGTTGTTAATCTCATGGTATTGCTTCCAAATTCCTTTCTTTAGCCTGAAGAGTCTCCACCAGTCATTGGAGTCAAGTACTAAGCTTATGACCACTTTCTAAACTTGAGACCAATAAAAGTCTACAATGAATTGTCACTGTCATTTGTACCACATCCTTGTATGACTAGTTATTTTTAATTTAAATGTATAAGTTGACATATTGATTTTAAATGTTACTGTGATTTCAGTCTGTCTTTTGAGTCTACTGAGACCATTTTGACCCTCAGTTCTGACAACCATCCATGTTAGATAATCTATTCAGTATCATCTACAAGTGTGATTCATGTGTCTCTACCTCTTTACTGAAAGTTAATCAACAAAGCTCCAGTGAGGGCATAGTACATCCAGCTTCTTCAGGTAATAGCTAAATTAAATGGCATAATATTGAATAAGGTCAAGGTGGAAACCCTCCTATATCTTTTGATTTTCCTATGGGCTGTGGTAGTTTGAATAGATATTGTAATGATATGTCCTGTCCCTTTAAGAGACAAGCCCCGCTCACTCCCCCCCACCCCCCGCAGACAGATCTTCCTTCCTGCTTCTGCCTTGTTCCATTCTCCTCTTCCCCCTTCTCTCTCTCTGTCTCTCTCTTTCCCTCCCTCCTTCCATCCCTCCCTCCTCTTCTCCCTTCTCCTCTTCCCTTCCATAATCCACTAAATAAATATCCAACCTTACTCTGCATGGCTTGCCTATCCATGTCTCTGTCTCTTACCCTCCTGCCTTGTGGGTCCTGGGACCAGCCGCCTCTCAGGGACCTGCAGTGTTTCTGCCGCTGCAGCTGCCCGGGATCCGCAGCATTTTACCTAATCCATTACAGGTATGGCCCCATAGATTCATGTATTTGAATGCTTGACCCATAGGGATTAGGAGGTGCGACCTTGTTGGAGGAAGTGTGTCACTGTGGGGGCCGACTTTGAGGTCTCAGAAGCTGAAGTCAGTTGCAACAGGAAACATGACACTGACACATTCAAAGCTGTAGGATTTTTTTGGGGGGGGGGTTGCTGGAAAGATGGCTCAGATGTTAAAAGTGCTTACTGCTTTATCATGAGAACCAGAGATCAGAGCCGTTGTTTGTGGATCAAGATGTAAAACTCTCAGCTCCTTCTCCAGCACCACGTCTGCCTCTGTGCTGCCATGTTTCCTGGCACAAAGACAATGGACTAAATCTCTGAAACTGTAAGCCAGGGCCAATTAAATGTTTTCTTTTACAAGAGTTGCTGTGTTCTGTGGTATCTCTTCACAGCAATAAAACTCTAACTAAGACATGGTCTTACTTTGAAATTTGTTAGTTTGTAAAAGACAAAAGAGACTGAAGACACTGTCTTGAAAAGGGAGCAGGCTCTGAAGGTAATGAGAGTAGGATCTGATGTATAGAAATTGCCTAGGGTCCCTCTGGAATCATCTCCCTGCTCTAACTTCCTCTCTTTCCTTTTTCTAAGCTTTTGGCATCTCTCCTGTTCTCCACAATTCACTAAAAACCATAGTTTAATAATTCCACTCACAAATTCTTTCAATACACTGGACAGCAGGGATGAGGAGAGGAGGGCAACCAGAGAGGGAGAGTGCAGTGGAAATGAGGAAGCAAGAACCTTCCACCAGCTCCCTATACTACCCAGGTTCTGTCTGGGGTTTTAGTGACTTGTGTCCTAGCATTTTCAATTAATTACCTTCCTTTATGACAGAAAATACGGAAGAAAAGGAGGTATTACACAGCTCTGCTTTGTCACCTTGGAATGACCTCAGCAAGCCCATGAGGTTGACTAGGCCCTCATCACTGCTTTCACTCTGACCATGTATTCTCCTTGCTAATCATTCTCCATGCCTATCACCCCAGCAGAGTCTGCTGACCCCAGCTCGGATATATCCTGACTCTATTCACTCATATCACAATTTTCTAGTTGTCTTTGGTATATTTTCTTCCCTTTACACTTAGGACACATACTTTAAAATTAGAGTTTTAACATACTCCTTGCACAACCAAAGCAGCCATCTCAAATATCTTCCCCTTCCCCTTTTGTGATTTATTTAAATATGTCATTATCGATATGGAGAAGGCAAAAAAAATTTAAAAAGGGTGATGAGGGAGGCAGGTTAAGAAAAACTTCCATTTTAGTGGGCTGAACAATTAAAATATAAGTTCTAGCACTAGAAGTAGTGGCACACACCTTTGATCCTAGCACTTGGGAGACAGAGGCAGACAGTTCTCTGCAAGTTCAAGGCCAGTCTGTTCTACATAGCAAGTTCCAGGGCAGCCAGAGCTACATAGTGAGAACCTGTTTCAAAAAGAGAAAAAAAATCGAAAGAAAAAAAGAAAGAAAGAAAGAAAGAAAGAAAGAAAGAAAGAAAGAAAGAAAGAAAGAAAGGGAAAAAAGTTCTAGGAGAACAGACATGAGCTATTTTGCTACAGGCACATCAGCCAGGACCACAGTAGCCCCCGTGTGTGTACAGATCTCCATCTTAAAGGAATGGTAAGAAGACAGCTTCTATCAGAGTGCAGGAATAAAAGGCTTACAAGACAAAATTAAGAGGTAGCTGCTACTTTGCTCTGGAGCCCAAGACAGAAGTAAGCAATGGGGAGAAAGGAGATGCATTTGAGATTTTCATATCCTGCTAAGGAGCTTGTGCACAAGTATAGCAGCAACCCAACACTCTAAGAAGTCATACTGTTAGAGTTAAGCCTAATGAAGATTCCAGGAAAGACATGCAAAATTGCAGACTGGGTATGGTGTTACATGCCTTTAAGCTCAGTATCTGGGAGGTGCAGGCAAAATCACTGCAAGTTCAAGGCAAGTGGGCTACCTATGAGTTCAAGTCCAGCCAGAGGTATATAGAAAGACCTGGTTTCAGCTAGTTGGTAGTGGCACACACCTTTAATCCCCACACTCAGAAGGCAGAGGTAGGTGGATCTCTGTGAGTTCGAGGCCAGCCTGGTCTACAGAGTGAGTTCTATGACAGCTGAAGTGATACAGTAACATTTTGTTTTGAAAATGGGGAAGAAGAGGAGGAGAAGGAAGAGGAGGAGGAGGAGGAGGAGGAGGAGGGTGTGGCTGGAGCACACATGAGACCTCAAAGCCCACCTCCACAGTGACACTCTTCCTCCAACAAGGCCACACCTCCTAATAGGACCATTCCTTTTGGGAGCTATTTTCTTTCATACCACCACACCCTGTTTCAAACACATCAGCCGACCAAACAACTAGCAAAACAACAACAAAATCAACTAACTAAAAATTGTGGTGAAGCCCAGTGGTGAATGTATATGGTTAGCATGTGGAAAGTCCTGTGCTGAGTTCACCTGCACAAAAGGGAAAAACTCTATAAATGCATAATAAAATATATTTATTTGTGAGGGCTGGGTAACTGGCTCAGGGGTAAAGTACTTTCTGCATACATGTGAAGACCAGGACCCACATTAAAAAACAAAAGCACCTTGGGTAAGGCAGCACAAGACTGTAACCCAGCACAGTGGGTGGAGACAGGAGGATCCCAGGAGCTGGCTAAAAGGGCAAGCTTCGGGTTCAGTAAGAGACCTTACCTCCAATAAAATAAATAAACAAGGTAGAGGGTTGGGAGATGGCTTAGTGGATAAGAAGAGTTGCTGTACAAGCATAAGGACCTTGAGTTTAGAACTCATGTTAAAAAATAATCAATCAAATAGGAGCTGGGCATGAATGTGCCTGTGCCTAGAACCCAACATTGTGGGATGGAGAACCACTAGGACTTGCTGCCTGCCAGTTGAACTCCAGGATCAACGAGAGACCCTGTCTTGGGGAATAATGAAGACAATAATAGACCAGGATACCAGATGTCCTCCCCTGGCCTCTATACTTATCTGCACATACACATACACCACACATAAATAAATACAAATTAAAAATAAGGAGAAGTGATTGAGGAAAGACATCCCAAAGTTAGCCTCTATTTTCCATACAAAGTTGCATGGGTGAGCACACAAGTGCACATTCACATACCACACACACACACACACGTGTGTGTGTGTGTGTGTGTGTGTGTGTGTGTGTGTGTGTGTGTGTGTGTATGTATGTATGCCTGAGCCTAGGAAAGTACTTTGGCCAGAGATGTTCTTTTTCTGCATGCTTTCTAACTGAACTCACAGCATTTGCCTCAACAACCCGTGTTTTATCCCTAAGCTGAAATGACTGAGGCTCAATTAAGTGTTACCAAAGTCAAAATAGGAATAAACCAAGGCTAAAATAAATAAGCCTCAGACATATAGCTCCTTGCCGGAACTTACTGCACACTGGAAGAGGACTGACTTGAATCACTGATAATCTAAGAGAGTTGTGCTCCAATCTAAGAATGTTTTTCCCATTTCCATATGACGCCCTTCCTGTGTGGAGCTGCCTGTGTTTCAGCCTTTTCTAGACACTGTCGGGGAGCACTGCAGGGTGCTGACACCTATCTGGACACGGTGTTAATATTAGCCCTCCCTGGTGCTCAGAGCAGTCTCAAATGGCTCTTACCTGTTCTTATGTGTGTCTTCCTTGTACATCTGGTTTCCTTTCATTAATCATTGATCCTTCGTCCTGTTTCCCCTTACTGTATAATTATGGGATGTTGTCTGACCAGGTGGTGTTACTGATAGACTTATCTACCACTGATCTATGACTACAAACCAAAAACAACAGTGGATGTCATTATTAGATTTACTTCGTTTACAGATACATTTTTTTTGTTGTTGGATATCAACGATCCATCACCAACTGTTCCTTTTTGTTGATACCATATAGTCTAAATTGCTCAAATTATTTTTCCTATTTGATGTTTGGAGTAGGTCTTAAAAGCAACTTTTTACTCTTTTCAGCAGTGTGATTTTCATCTCTCTGGTTACTGTCACTGTGTTTAAAAAGTAGAGCACACACAATGGCTTAAAGTCTCAGGGAAAAACACCTGTGTTTTAAGTAAGCATTGTCCTGGTCATGGTAAGGAATAGGCTATCATAATAAATCCTGCATTGATGATAAGCAGAATAAGCACAGTGTTGATATTAAAATACTAAATGGAGTCTCACATGAGCTGGGGATAGAGTTTACAGATAGAGCACTTGCTTAGCATGCACAAGGTCCTGAGTTTAATCCAAACGCTGTAGGAAACAAATAATCTTTATCTTCAGTTTTACAAGGCATGGTGGCACATGCCTGTAATCCCAGGAGTTCAAGGTGAATCTCAGCTACCTAGTCAGTTTAAGACTAGACTACATAAGACTGTTCTCATAAGAAAATAAAGAAGAGGGTCTAAAGATATACCTCGATGGGTAGACTGCTTGCCTGTGCTCAAGGACAAGTTTGGTCCCCAGCACCTTGTGAACAGGGCATAGTGGCTCAGGCCTGTAGTCCCACACTGAGAGGTAAAGGAAGGATGGTGGAATGCTAGAGGTCATCCTCAGCTATACAGTGAGTCTTAAGCCAGCCTTTTAGATTCTGTCTGAAAACTAAGATAAAACAGAGTCTCAATAAATAACCAACATTACCTCCTACTGGTTGCACATAATGTATCAGTATCCTCCCAAAATCCTAACTCAAACTTAGGTAAATTCTTTAAAAAATTCTTACCAGACTAAAAGAGTTCTCACTCTGTAGACAAAGGTATTGTGTGAGCTCCAATAGCTCTCTCACCTGGGTTCTGCCCTGTTAAGCATTTTAAGATCATTAAAATAAACCCATTTAGAATGTTAGTTGTAGAAATCATTAAAAAGAAAAAAAAGTTTCAACAATATAGAAACATACTGCACAACAGAGTTGAATGAATATTTACTTTACACTAATGATCTAAAAACGAGCTGTAAAAACAGATGATGGGGAGGTTTGGCTTAACATCAGGACATGTGAAAAAAAGTTGTAGGGTTTTAGACGACTCAAGTGAATGTGCTGCCAAGAAACCTTACAAAACTTGAGCTATACTAAAAGGAATATAGCATGCAGAAGAAGACAGAGGACCCAGCCTACACTTGGAATACTGTGCTCAGTTGCACAGTCCAAACTCTAGAAGGACCAACATGGAGTGCATGTAGATCTCAAACTAGAGGGCTGAGTGACACAAAATCATGTTAGACAAGGAACCAGATCAGCCTAGGGAAAAATTGTTTTATAATTTCTAAATGAGTGCATAGTATCTTATGATGAGAATAGAAAACATTTCCATTTTGGAAGAAAAAACTCTTAGTAATGCTGGTGTTGAAGAGAATATTATGAAATTGAATGTTTAGATAGTCTTTGTTTAACTGTATATTGGTTCATTAAATTTGTTTTTTAAAGATAGTTTCTCTGGGGCTGGAGAGATGGCTCGCGGTTAAGAGCACTGACTTCTCTTCCAGAGGACCCGGGTTCAATTCCCAGCACCCACATGGCAGCTCACAACTGTCTGAAGATCCACTTGCAGGGGATCTGACACCTTCACACCAATGCACATAAAATAAATTATTTAAAATATTTAAAAAAAAGATAGTTTCTCTGTGTAGTCCAAGCTTTACTGGAACTCACTCTATAGACCAGAGTGGCTTCAAACTCAGAGATCCACCTGCCTCTGCCTCCTGATTGCTAGGACTAAATGTGTGCACCTCCACACCTGATTTCAATAGATATTTTTAAAAGCAATCCTGGCATACATTGTAACTTCCATAAAACTGATATTAATAAATAGTGGCTTAGTTTATAATCATCAAATATTTTAAACATTCCAAATTTTCTCCAACTAGAAAATGCACAAACTGTGGCTCATCCACAAAATCGAACACTGGGAATGGCAGGGAGCAAGTCTTTGACAGTAGGCATCCATCCTCTTGACTGCATTACTGGTACGGGAGTTCCTTCTGTCTATGTGTTGCTTTTATTGGTTAATGAATAGAAAACTGCTTTGAGCCTATGGCAGGGAAGAACAGAACTAGGTAGGGAATTGAAGAGGCTCCTTATGGAGTTTGATGGCCATTTGGGCAAGAAACTGCTCTTGCCTAGACTAACTGATAAACTGGACATGCAGCACCCACAGAGAAATGACTGCTAAACTTGCCTAAAGGTGAGACAATCCTTCAGGGTTCCTGCTTCATGAAAGAGTCTGCTAGACATTCTGCAGGACACAGAAAAATGTGACGGACAAACTGCCAACATAGACGGAACTATCTTTAAAATTTCCCACTTCGTGGAAAAGTCTGCTGGATACTATGGGCCTGTAGGCTGAAGATGGATGCCCCGACAATACAGAAGAACTTTGGGTGACTGTCCAGGCAGCAAGATGTCAATTCTAGAGTTTTGGAAGTTGTTTACAATGTATTTCCTGTTTACTTAGGTAATATTATATCCTTCTGGAGTCTTTGATGGAGTTGAAGAATTTATAATTATAGTTATAGTTTTCCTTAGTTATCTGTTTTGTAATATGTAGTTTTACTATGTTAAAGTTAAAGCCTTCCTTTTTGTTTAAACAGAAAAGGGGAAATGGTGTGGGGGGTCCTTCTGTCTATGTGTTGCTTTTATTGGTTAATGAATAAACAACTGCTTTGAGCCCATGGCAGGGAAGAACAGAACTAGGCGGGGAAAGCTAGGCTGTATGCTGGGAGAAAGGGCAGGGTCAGAGAGATGCCATGGAGCCGCCACCAGAGTCAGACATGCCGAAACTTTGCCGGTAAGCCACAGCCACATGGCAATACACAGATTAATAGAAATGGGTTAAATTAACATGTAAAAGTTAGCCAATAAGAAGCTAGAGCTAATGGGCCAAGCTGTGGTTTAAATAATACAGTTTCTGTGTGATTATTTCGGGGCTAAGCAACTGGGAACCAACAAGTGGCCTCCTCCAGCACATTACTCTAAGTAAAAAAAATTAAGACTCAAAAAGATACACGTCGTATGAGTCCATACAGTACCAGAAAAGGCAAACTCGAACAACAGGAAGCAAATCAATGGTAGTGGAGCATAAAGGTAAGGGGTAAGGCTGACCACAAAGGTACATGGGAGAAGTTTTGAGGAATGGAGAATTACTGTGTACCTTGTTTGTCAGGTGGTAACACAATGGTATGGATCCATCAATATTTACAGAATTACATATTGAAATAGGTGCATTTTGCTGCATTTAAATTATATCTTAATTTTTAAAAAATTTAAAGGAAAGTTGTTGGAGTTAGACACAGAAAACAGATACCACAAAAATAAAAATAAGAATTATTTTTGAAAACTGAGGAGTGGGCTAGAAAGACTGCTCTGTAGTTAGAACACTGGCTGTTGAGAGGGCCCAGATTCTGTTCCCACCCATCTTAGTTAGCATTTTTATTTCTGTTAAGAGACACCATGACCACAACAACTCTTATGAAGTAAAACATTTAATTGGGGTGGCTTGCTTACAGTTTCAGAGGTTCAGTCCATTATCATCACGACAGGGAATATGGCGGTGTACAGGCAGAAGTGGTGCTGGAGCTGAGAGTGCTACATCTTGCAGGCAACAGGAAGCCAACTGTCACACTGAGAGAAGCTTGAGCAAAAGAGACCTTAAAGCCTACTCCCACAGTGACACACTTCTACGAACAAGGCCACACCTCCTAACAGTACCACTCCCTTTGGGGGTCGTTTTCTTTCAAGCCACTACATGGCAACTCACAACCATTTGTAACTCCAGCTCCAGGTGATATGATGCCCTCTTCTAGACTTTATGGGTACTGTGTGCTTGTGATGCACAGACACACATGCACATAAAATAAAACTAGTAGTTTTTTTAAAAGAGTAAAGTTATAAAAAAAAACTGAAGAGAAATATGGACTTTATAAGAACACAAAAGACAAAGGCCAGTCAGATCTACCCTACAGGAAACACTAAAGGAAGTTCTTTCAGCAGGACCATGATGTCAGACAGAAACCTGGATCTACCCAAAGAAACAGTAGTCTCCAGAAATGGCTGAAATGAAAGTAAATATTCAACACCATTTTCTTATTTTTAATCACTCTGAATCACTGAATTCTGAAGTGGGAGTCAATAAAGCATGATCCAAGGACTGAGTCTCGTGCATTTGGGATTTTTATAAGTCAAGTTACATAGGAACACAGGTACATTCAATCTTTCATCCATCATCTATGGTTGCTATCTTATAACAAAGACCAGGTAGCCTACAAAGCCTACAATAATACCATCAGACCTCTGAAGATGTTTGCCAGTGCCTATCTAAAGCAAAAGTAGCAGTCACATGTGTGTTTATAGCATACATGGAAGAAAACTATATGACAACAGCACAGAAGATAAAGAAGGAACTAGAGTGTGCTACAGTAAAATATACAAGGTGGTCATTAATTGAAGATGGGTGCTGAAGTGGGAGGCATCATGACCTAACTAAGATTCTATCTCAAATAATAAAAGACAAATACAAGTATTGAGATCCTAGAACAACCATGTGCTGTGGACCAACCCTTTTCTACAGTATGAATATGTATTACTCTCACTGGTTAATAAAACGTTGGCAGGCAGGTAGCTGGACAGGAAGTTAGGAAGGAAAGTCAAACTGAGAATGAAGGAAAATGGAATCAGGAGAGACACCAGTCAATCAGTCACCCAGGAAGCAAGACATGCTAGAGGACAGGTAAAGTCACAAGCCATGTGGCAATATATAGATTAATAGAAATGGGTTCATTTAAGTTGTAGGAGCTAGTTAGTAACAAGCCTGAGTTATCAGCCGAGCATTTATAATGAATATAAGCCTCTGTGTGGTAATTTGGGAAGTGGCTGCTGAGTATTTGGGAACAAGTGGTCAGGACAAGAAATATCCATTTACATATGTGTTTTTAAATCTGAATATACATTTTTAAAGTCTCCATTGAAGATTAAAAGCCAGACCATAAAAAGACATAACTCTAAAGCACACAGAAAAGAAGGGGAAAGGGATAAAGGAAACGAAAAGCAAATTTATCCAATCAAAGTGAAATTAAACAGTGCTAAAGAAAGCATTTGAAGATAGAGATTTGGAGGCAGAGTAAAACAAGGTCTTCCTCTGTATTGTAGTCAGGCCTTGAACCTGTGATCCTCTTGCTTCAGCCTCCCAAGTGCCCAGCCAGGACATATTTTCAATATGTACAAAAAACAGACTTGGCCACACCTGGTGCATGCCTTTAATCCCAGCACTTAGAAGAGAGTAAAGTGTTTACTAACACCCCCATTAAAAAAAATCCAAGTGTGGGCAGGCACTTATGATACAGCACTAGGAAGGCTGAGATAGGCCATCTCAGGCTCAATGGCCAGTCTAATTGATGAGCTCCAGGTCAATAAAAGACTGCTCAAAAGAGAAGGATGAGATCAATGAGGATGACATCTTCTTATGGCCTCCACCTGCACAGACAGAGACATGTAAGTACACAGGCATGCACACACACACATAGGCACAAACACTATTTGAAATAATAGTGAAGGAAACTTCTTTCTGCAATGGATTGCAGTTAATGCAAAGATCCATAACTGGTTAAAGTACTGAGAACAGGTAACTGTTAAATGCTCGACTCTAAACTGGACATCTCTATCACCTCCACCAACGCTCAAGGAACACCCTGGAAGAGGGGGCAGAAAGAATGTAAGGGCCAGGAGGAGTGCTGTCAGACACCAGACATAATAGTGCTGCTATAAGCACAAATTCACAGCACTGTGGTCACCTGCAGAAGACTTACACAAAGAAGAGCCCCTCAGCATTCCAGCTCATAGGCCCCACCCCCTTGTTAAGGAGCTATTGGCAGCAGTTAATGGCTACTGGAGGAGAGGGAATAATTTTCTTCACTGGTGTAGAAACTGGTAAGAACCCCATGCTCCTGTACATAACCTTATACCCATGCTCATATGAGAAACCCTAAATAATTTCATTGGCACACACACATACACAAAGACGTGGAAGAAGGGCTTGCTGGAAGACGGCTCCAGAGACAGAGGGGTGGGTGGTGGGTGAAAGAGTAACGGATGGTGATTATGGTCAAAATATATTAGAGACATGTATGGAGTTGTCAAAGGATAAATAAGTGTTTTAATTATGAGCAGGGTACACCTCAATGGTAGAAAAGGGCCCTGAATTCCATCCCACTGTGGAGAACCTGAATGACAGTATATGCTGGCTATAAAGAAATTTTAAAAATGAAGATGTGACAGATGTGACTCTTGCTAGAGTCAAGAAAAAGAAGTCTTCCCCACAGAGTAACTGTAAAGATGAACAAAATTAATTGTTTGCTTTTTCAAGACAGGCTTTCTCTGTGGAGTCCTGACTGTCCTAGAGCTTGCTCGGTAGATCAGGCTAGCCTTGAACTCACAGAGATCTGCCTGCCTCTGCTTCCAGAGTGCTGGGATTAAAGGTATGAGCCACCTTTGCCTGGCATAAAAATTTTAAAAACAAAATGATTATGAGGCTTGACTATGAGTTCAAACAAAAGCCGAGCAAGCGCTTGAGAGGCACAGCGAGCAGGCACTTCTGGCTTCCAGACATGTGGCATTTCTCATCACTTATGCCTCAGTTGAAGGAAAAGTTGTACCAGAATGGAGCTGGTACAAGAACTAGCAGCAGAGCTCTCTGACCACCAGGAACTTTACATCACTGCTATCAAATGCCTGAAAAAGGCAACTTAAGGGAGGCAGGCTTTACTATGTTCAGGGTATCTGAGCTTTCAGTCCATCGTGCCAAGGAGGACATCATGGTGGCCAGGGAGCAGTGAGATCATCTCAAAATAAATGAGAGAACACTATGCAGACAAAAAGCTAGCATAGGAAAGTCTTGGTTAGGAAAGAACCAAATCTTAAATGCCCAGTTTTTTTTTTATTAAATACATTTTCAATTATGTGTATATTGTGGTGGGTATGTACATGTGAGTATAGGTGTCACAAAGCCCAGGGGCATGAGACCCCTAGAGCTGGAGTTACAGGGTTGTGAGCTGTCCAACATGGATGCCAAGTCCTATGGAAAAGCAGCAAGTGCTCTTAACCACTGAGCCATTTCTCCAGGCCCCCAAATGTCCAACTCTTACCAAACCTTAAAGGAGTAATTCTAAGGAAAAGAACACGTGAGTCACACCCAATGGAGGAGACAGGAATGGAAATAGCTGCTGGGTCCTAGGTGTGAGATATGCCAGACAAAATTTCTAAAGCAGCTATTACGGTAGATAACCAAAGGAAATCATAAGGAAATAATTGAATAAACATACAAACATAATGAATCCACAATAGGAGATTTTCAATAAAGAGCACACACACACATATCAAATGGAAACTGTGGTGGTGAAAAACACAATAATTGAGCTGAATCACTCAGAGCACAAGCTTGGGATGCAGGATCAGAGTCAGAGCCTGGAAACAGACACCCTTCATCCTAAAGCCCAGGAGGAAAGCACAGTTCAGAAAAATTAGGAGCACCTCAGAGGCCCATGCAATGTGATACATGCCAACACACACAATGAGAATTCCAGAAGAGAAGCTTATGAAAGCTGATGAAAACGTTAATACACAAAATCAAGAAGTTCAATGAGTCCCCCATGGGACAAAGACAGAGCCGACAACTATCCACAGCACAAACTGCTGAGGACCAAAGTCATAAACATCCTGAGCATAGGAGAAAGGCAATTATCTAAAACGACAGAACCTGGAGTGACACAGACAAAGGTCTGGGGAAGATTCTGTCAACTGAGCATTATATATCCAGCAAAATAAGGAGGTTGGGGGCTAGAGAGATGGCTCAGTGATTAAGAGCATGCTATCTTCCAGAAGACCAAGGTTTGATTCCCATCATGAACATGGTGGCTCACAACCATTTGTAACTCCAGTTCCAGTGGATCTGACACCCTTCTGGACTTCATAAGCACCACACATACATGTAGTACAGAAACATACATGCAAGCAAAACATATACATATAAAATAATAATAATCTTTAAATTTTTTAAAAAATGCAAAGAGAAGTAACAGTCTAGAATGAAAGTATGTGTAACTTGATAAAGGTGATGTTGGCAGAATGTATAAAGAAATTCTTGTATAAGTTAAAACAATTTTTAAATGGGCATAATTTTAATTTGGGCTGGAGAGATGGCTCAGTGGTTAAGAGCTTTGTCTGCTCTTCCAAAGGTCCTGAGTCCAATTCCCAGCAACCACATGGTGGCTCACAGTCATCAGTAATGAGATCTGGTGCCCTCTTCTGGCCTGCACTGTATACATAATAAATAAATAAATCTTTAAAAAAATAACTATTAATTTATAAAGAATCATTAATAGTTAATGAAAATGAAAAGAATCTTATCATTAAAGAAATATAAATGAAAATCACAATGGCATACCATTACATTATCTACTCCAATGGCTATATTCAGAAAGACAGAGGAAATGGAGTACTTAAACACTGCTCAAAGAATGCAAAATAGAACAGTCAATCTGGAGACGGTTGGCAATTTGGAAAAATTAAACAAAAGTTTACCATATACGACCTAGCAAATCCAGTGCTAGGAACTAACCCTAAGCAACTGAAAACACTCATATAATCACATATACAAAGACCTAGAGCAGCACTTGCTTAATGGTAAAAACCTGAGCACAGGAACAGGGATGAGGCTCAATTGGTAGAGCATTTGCCCAGCATGCATGAAGTCCTGAGACTGACCCCTAGCACCACATAAAACTGGATGTGATGGTGCATGCCTGAAATCCCAGCACTTTGGAGGTAAACGTAGGAGTGCCAGGGCTTCAAGGTCATTCTTGGCTCCACAGTGAGTTCAAGGCTAGCCTGGGCTAAATAAGACCCTGTCTTAAGAAAACAGAAACAAGCCAGGTGGTGGTGGCACAAACCTTTAATCCCAGCACTTGGGAGGCAGAGGCAGGCAGATCTCTATGAGTTTGAGGTCAGCCTGGTCTACAAGATCTAGTTCCAGGATAGGTTCCAAAGCTACAGAGAAACCCTGTCTTGAAAAACCAAACCAAACCAAAATAACCTTAGATGTTAGACTCAAGAAACAGTTGATCCTAATAGATTTGGGGAAAGGGACTTACTGCCTTCAGTTATGTACCTGCTTGTGACCCTACCAGACCCCAAGGGATAGTTCCAATCTGATGGTCACATGGATGGCCCCAGTTAAAGCAAATTCCTCACAAAACCAAACCAAAAGTTAACTCTGAAAGGAGACAGGGTATTGGAGAGTTCATGGGAATGAGAAGATAAGAGAGGGTATAGAAAGTGAGTAAACAGAATACATTATATACATGTATGAAACTGCCAAAACAACTAACAGTAAAAAAAAATAAATAACAAGACTCCACCTACACCTAATATCCAGAAACTCAGGTCCAAAGCTGCCTAGGCCGCAAGGGAGGGCCGAGGATAACCTGCAAACTTATTTCACTAAAGCCTTATCTCTTGATTTCTACTTGGATACATTCTTCCCATCTATTTTCCATTCTACCCTGCTGAAGGGGTCTTCTCTGATTTGGGTTGGCTCTCCTGAATCCATACATCGTGTTTTTGCAGTTCATCCATTAGCTTCTTTGTAGTGCTGAACAATATCCTATTCTAGGACATATGTGGACATGTGATATTTCGTTGATCCACTCACTGTAAATAGATATTTAAACTGGCTCCAATAAACTCAATTATTTCTTTGAGCACAGTGAGAGACTGAAAGGAGTTTTCTACACACATAATGCAGGTCACTACAGAATTTCCTGTGATTAATTTTTTTCCCTTTCTGTCTTGATAAACACTAAAGAAGCAATTATAGGTTGCTAGTATGTCACAGAACATGTATATTTTACCAACTAACTTGCAGTTGAAATGAGCTATGACCTGGTTCTAAAAGAAATCCAGATGCTTTGGAGGCTGTGTTCTTAACAAAAGTCTCTGGAAATACTGAGCACAGGGAGCAGACACTTCTGTGGCCAACTGCTTTAGTCTAGCGACATCTAGTGGCAAAAATGCTGTCAAAAACAGAACTGTGGATTGGCTGGATGGCTCAGAGGGTTAGGGTACCCACCTTCAAACCTGAAGACTTCAGACTGATCCCCAGAACCCAAAGTTCAGTAACAAGTTTCCAAAATCACATCTCTTTTTTTAAAAAAAAGTCTAGAGGCAGAGGAACGAATCCCTATGGTACAGCACCTGCTAGGATGCCTGAGACCCTGGCTTCAATTTCTCAGTACCACAAAAGAAGAAAACCCACAGAAATCATTAGCTGAAAAATCTAACAGTTTTGTGACGATCAGTAGAGTTCAAATTCATCATCTTCAAACATTAGTTTTCTAATGTGTTACACACACACCCATTCGGGGACACTTAAAATGCTAGTGTAATAAACAGATGGCTTATATCTCAATTACTGGAAATGAATCTGAAGCCAGGTCCTGATAAAAAAAGTTTCACCTGGTAGCTTCTTTTTTGGAGGGTTGGAGAACAGGGGTTTGAGACAGGTTTTCTCTGTGTCCTGTCTATAGACCAAGGTACCTCAAACTCAGAGTCCACCTGTCTCTGCCGCTTGAGTACTGGAATTAAAGGCTTGCCACCATACCTGGTAGCTTCTTATGAATAGTAATATTGTGGAAATAATTACAAGTTGCATCAGGCAGTAGTCACACACACCTTTAATCCCAGCACTTGGGAGGCTGAGGAGACAGGTCTCTGAGTTTGAGGCCAGCCTAGTCTGCAGAACAAGTTCCAGGACAGTCAGGGCTACACAATGAAACCCTGCTTTGGGGGGGGGGGGCCGAAGCAGGGAATTACAGGTTGAACATTCTTAATTAAAAAACTAGAAATGCCCCAAAATATGAAACTTTTTGAACATGATGTCAGTGCTCAGAAGTTTCAGATTTCAAAGTATTTTAAGCCTATGAAAATACTCCCAAATATGAAAGACTCCAAAACCTGAAATGCTGATGTTCGAAGCATTTAGAGCATGGCATGCTTAATCCGCACTAGCAAGATCACTAACAGAAGTTCTTCCACATTGTTCTGATTCTCATCAACCTTTAATACTTTCCTTCCTCTAGGTGACCACAGGCTTACACTGTGAGCCTTTCCTATGTGCTGCCATGACAACCCCACAGACCAGCAGCTCTTCATGGAGCACAGTAACGGCTTCTGGCTTTGTATATTTAGCCTAAAACCATCTGATGAACAGAAAGAATGAATAAATTTGTTTAAATGAATGAATAAATATTAAATAAATATTTAGCACCATTCTAAACCTAGGGCGTGACTTCCCTTCTGTTCAGGAGTTAAGAACCCTATCTATAATCAACTCTGAATACTGCTAAGAATGTTATCAAAACAAACTTTCCAATCATCAGTTAAAATTTGGGAAGTGGAAGGAATAAAATTTCTTTTTTTTCAATTATGGAAATATTTACAGTCTCACTTTCCCTAGATTAACATTTCACTCCTAAATGCTAGTATGTATAAAAATAGCTTACATGAGGGTTTTTGAAAAGTAGAGAAACTTAAAATGACTGACAGAACTTTATACTGTCCACTCTTATGTATTCAGGCTGTGAGAATCAGACAAACTGGAGCTTCAAAGAAAATAAATAAATAACATCTTCTTGTCACACTTCAGCAGTACTTTAACCAGCTCAGACAGGAAATTATATTGTTTACGGTAACTTATCTCCAGGTACTTAGCTTTGTTTAAATTCAGAATATAACCCAAATTACAAATGTAAATAAAAAGAATGAATAATCAGCATATATGTCTACAATTAGTCTACTGTGCTTCTCTCGTTTCTTTAAGAGAAGGTTTCACTATGGAGTCCAAGTAGACCTGGAACTTGCTATGCAGCCCAGGCTGGCCTCTAACTTATGCCTCCAAGGGTTAGGATTTACAGGAGCAACTCACCAGAACCAAGCTGAGCTAACCATAAGAGTAACTGAGGCTAAAATCAAAGTTTACTGCTGAAGTGGATGGATGGCTCAATACTAAAGTGTATTTCTATCATTGTCTAGGCTATATGGAAAGAACTTACCTGAAACTTGGGGAAAGAAAAAGGCCTAAGCTGAAATCAGAATTTTACCTCCTTACCTATGGCTATCTAAATTACAGTATATCCCATATATAATTTTATCAAAGAGTTATTTTGACTTTATATACCTTCTTTTTACTTATATCAAAAATTTTAAGACTAAGAATGTCTTCCCTGATTCTGTCTTTATATGGTAACTTCTCACTCATTGAAAATCCTTGAAGTCCACTCAAATGTTTCTCCTTCTGCGAAGCCTACTCCAAATTCACAGGCTAAATTAATAATCCTCCCCCATGCATGCCTATTCTTTTGAGTATATTGGCAGTATTACTCATATTATATGACTATGAGCTACTTAGCCACCTAAGTTGCTCATAAAACTACCCAAGCTCCTAAAGGTTAGCAACCATGTTGTATCATTTGCATTTGTGCTGTCTGAACACCCTCAGGCACTTGGAAGTGCGGTGCAGAAATGATTTAAAGGCTACAGGCATGAACTTGAAAATAAAAGAAGAGGTTAAAAAAATAGAAAAAACTTGGATTAAAAAGTTTATTTCTACTTTTGTAGAAATTGCTAATTTCTACAATGAATTAACTACTATTATGCCTTCCAGTCATAAACAAATAGAAAGCAGATGAAATGCAGGAGCTTCTCTTCAGATGCAAAACAACGGGCAGGGCCAGCCTTTGGTCCCTGATAGAAGGAAAACAAAGCCCACTGTTTCACTAGCTCAGGGCCTAAAGGCAGTTTCCAGGATGTAGACCCGGGAGGGGACTCAATCGTGCAGCGTAACCAGAACAACATGGATGGGCGGCTTAAACAACACATCTTTCTTTCTCCTAGTTCTGAAGCCTGACATCCACGGCCTGAGAGCCCAAAGACTTGGTTCTAGTTTGAAGATGGCAGCTTGATTATTATCTCGTCACCTGGCAAAGACAAGTATGCTCTTCTTGCCATCTTCTCTTGTAAAGGTGTGGCTGTCACCCCTAGGGTGCCACTCTTATAATGAAATCACATAGAGGCCCAAGGCCCCAGCTCCTTATACCATCATAGGGATTCCATAGCAAGCTCCAGTCACAGCAAAAGGGGATCTCTGAGAAAAGCCCAGCTTCCTTACTGAGCTGGAGAAAGGGAACAGTCTTGGGAAAACTAGACTCTCAAACTGACACAGCGGAATGTGGGAGAGGCAAGACCTTAGTAACTCTGTAGTAGGATGCCCGGGAATCTCCAACTAACACTAATACATAAATGTGCAGAGTAAATAGAATTCCATGAAGCTGAAGAAACAACCACAGGAAAGTGGAAAACCAAACAATTTCTGGATCTCATACAAAGCAAGGACAGTTCATATTCCCATTAGTCACAGCAGAGAAGTTCAGAGAACCTGGAGCCGCAGGTGGAGCTCTCTCAGGGAGAGTGCTCAGAGTGTATCTGCAGGGTAGCAAGAACATGAAACCCTGAGGACTGCACTGCACTAGCTGGGGTGGCCCATACCTGTAAACCCAGCACCTGAAAAGTAGAAACAGGAGGATCAGGAGTTCAAGGTCATCCTTGTCTATGTAGCAAGTTGAAAGCTTGCCTGGGCTACATGAGACCCTTATCAAAAACAAAAACCACAATTAAAAAGACTGCTCTGGAGAACAGAACTGGGGAACAAAAAAGTCTAGAAACGGTCACACTGGTTATAAGGAACCTATAACAGAGGTTGGCATGGTCCACGCCTTTAATCCCAGGACTTGGGAGGTAGAGGCAAGGCCAAACTGTTCTATACGGTGAGTTCCAGGACAGCCAGGGTTATGTAGAGAGACTATCTCAAAAGGAAAAAAAAAGTAAGTTCAAAAATTAACCTGCAACATATATGACAGAGCAAAGTCTAGCTTTCTTCAAAGGAACACAGAAACTAGAACCATAAAACGTGTAATGTTTAGCCTATAAGAAACTTCCAGTTGACAAAATCCAACACCCCTTCATGATAAAAGTCTTGGGAAGATCAGGGATACAAAAGACATACCTAAACATAACAAAAGCAATTTACAACAAGCCTACAGCCAACATCAAATTAAATGGAGAGAAACTCAAAGAAATTCCACTAAAATCAGGAACAGGACAAGGCTGTCCACTCTTTCTATATCTATTCAATACAGTACTTGAAGTTCTAGCTACAGTAGTAAGAAAACCAAAGGGGCTCAAGGGGATACAAATTAGAAAGGAAGAAGCCAAAGTATTGCTACTTCTAGATGATAAATAATATACATAAGTGACCCCAAAAATTTTACCAGAGAACTTCTACAGTTGATAAATACCTTCAGCAAAATGGCAGAATACAAAATTAACTTTAAAAAGTCAGTATCCTTCTTATATACAAACAATAAAAGGACTGAGAAAGAAATCACCCTTCGCAATACCACAAATAATACAAAGCATGTTGGAGTAACTCTAACCAAGCACATGAAAGACTTGTATGACAATAACTTCAAATCTTTGAAGAAAGAAATTGAAGAAGATATCAGAATATGGAAAGATCTTCCCATGCTCATGGATCAATAGGCTTAACATAGTAAAAATGACCATCTTACCAAAAGCAATCTACAGATTCAATGAAATCCCCATCAAAATTCCAAAAGCATTCTTTTCAGACCTTGAAAGAACAATACTCAAGTTCATATGGAAAAACAAACAAACAAACAAAACCAGGATAGCTAAAACAATCCTGTACAATAAAAGAACTTCCAGAGGTATCACCATCCCTAATTTCAAACTATACTACAAAGCTATAATAATAAAAACCACATGATATTGGCATAAAAACAACAGGTTGATCAATGGAATCAAATCAAAGACCCAAATGTAAATCTATACACCTATGGACACCTGATTTTTTTTATAAAGAAGCCAGAAATATACAATGGAAAAAAGAATGTATCTTCAAAAAATGATGCTGACCTAACTGGATGCCAGAATGTAGAAGAATGCAAACGATCCATTATCTATCACTCTGTACAAAACTCATATCCTAGTGGATCAAAGACCTCAACATAAAGCCAGAGGCAATGAACCTGACAGAAGAGAAAATGAGGAATAGCCTTGAACACACTGGCACAGGAGACAACTTCCTGAACAGAACACCAATAGCTCAGGGACTAAGTTCAACAATTAATAAAAGGAACCTCATGAAACTGAAAAGCTTCTATAAAGCAAAGGACACCATCAATTGGACAAAACAGCTGCCTACAGAATGGAAAAAAAAATATTTTCATCAATTCCACATCTGACAGAGAGCTGATCTCCAAAATATATAAAGAAGTCAAGAAACTAGACATCAATAAACCAAATAATCCAATTTTAAAATGGGGTACAAATCTAAATAGAGAATTCTAACAGAGGAATATAATGACCAAGAAACACTTAAAGAAATGTTCAACAGCCTTAGCCATCAGGGAAACGCAAACGACTCTGAGCTTCCATCTTATACCTGTCAGAATGGCTAATATCACAAACACAGTGACAAGCTCCTGCTAATCCTAATGTGGAGCACGGGGAACACTCCTTCACTGGTGGGTGGAACGCTGGCACATTTCAAACAGGTACAGTCACTTTGGAAATCAATATGGTGGTTTCTCAGAAAACTGGGAATTGATGTACCTCAAGACCCAGCCATACCACTCCTGGGTATATATCCAAGAACGCTCCATCCTACCTCAAAGACCCTCAACTATGTTCACAGGAACTTTATTCATAATAGCCAGAAACTGGAAACAACCTAGATGTTTCTCAACTGAAGAACTGATAAAGAAAATATGGTACATTTACACAATGGAGTATTACTCAGCTGTTTAAAAAATGACATCATAAAATTTGCAGGCAAATAGATGGGAACTAGAAAAAAATCATTCTGAGTGAGGTAACCCAGACCCAGAAAGACAAACATGGTATTTACTTACTTATAATTAAGTGTAAAGTAAAAGATAATCATACTACAATCCACAAACCCATACAGGCTAAGTAGCAAGGAAGACTCAAGGGGAGATGCATGGATATCCCTGGGAAGGAGAAATAGAATAGATTTCTCTGGTGGACTGGAGGTGGGTCGGGATAAGAACAGGAGGGATCAAGTGGTGGGCGATGGAGGTAGAGAGCACTGGACAAGACAACTGAAACTGGGGAATTTTGTGTGTGAGGTATAAAACCAGTGCAATGGAAACTCCCTGGAATCTACAAGGGGAACTCTAGCAAAGACTCCTAGTAATGAGGGATACTGAGCCTGATCTGGCCATCTTCTGTAACCAGGCAAGGCCTCCAGTGGAGGGGCTGGAACACCAACCTAGCCACAAAACCTTCGACCTACAATTTGTCCTGCCTACAAGATTGCTAGGTAAAGGTGGCAAAGAACTTGTGGGAGTGGCCAACCAATGACTGGTCCAACTTAAGACCCACACCATGCCTTGAAAGGGAGCCCATGCCTGACACTGCCTGGAGAGTCAGGAACCAGAGACCTAGGATAGAACCAAACACAACTCGGGGGGAGGGGGGTGTCAATTAAATTATTCCTAATGATATTCTGCTATACTTGTAGACCAGAGCCTAACATAATTGTCATCAGAGAGGCTTCATCCAGCAACTGATAGGAAGAGATGCAGAGACCTACAGCCAAACATTACATGGAACTTGGAGAATCCCTCAGAGGAGGAAGAAGGACTGCAGGAGCTATAAGGGTCAAAGGTATCACAAAGAACACAACCCCCAAATCATCTAATCAGGGCTCATGAAGGCTCACAGAATCTGAAGTGACAAGTAAGAAGCCTGTATGGGTCTGACCTAAATATGTTATGGCTGCATAGCTTGTTCCTGAGGGACTCCTAAGTGGAAGCAAGGATTATCTATGACTCTTTTGTCACTTTTGGGACCCCCTCCTTTTTTCCCTCCTACTGAGTGTCTCATCCAGCCTTGAAATGAGGGTTTGTGCCCAGTCTTACTGTGACTTGTTAGGCCATGTTTGGTTGATGTCCCTCAGAGGCATGCTCTTTTCTGAATGGAAATGGAAGAGTGGATCTGGGGGTGGGAGTGCTAGGAGGAGAGGAGGAAGGGAAAACTGTGGTTGGAATGTGAAAGAAGAATAAAAAAATAAATTATAATTTTTTAAAAAAAAAACTTCCAGTCATGCAAAGACGCTATGTTAAGAGGACTTGTAACCAAGAGACTGTCTAACCAATTTAAAAAAAAAAAAACAAGAAAAACCACAATCCAGAAAAAAATGAGAAAAAGTGAATATAAATGCACTCAGATTTTCAAAACAGAGAAAGATAGTATGATAAGCAGACAAATGAAAGAGTTTCAGGGTGGTTATCTAAAGCTGAACAACACAGAATTTGATTTAAAAATACTGTGGATGAGCCACCACCCAGGCCCAGAACCAGGGCTATGAGTTGTCCCACCCCAATATTTACCTCATCTATGAACTATTGGAGTAGGTGAAGGGGACAAACCTACAGATTCAAACAGCAGGATCTCCACGACACAGGACAGCAACAGGACATCCAAGAGGAGCCCCAGCGAGAGCATAGCAGAAGCCAGAGGCCTCGCACCAGACCAATGGCTCTGGCAATGAACACTTGTAAATAAAGATGAATGGACTAAAGGGTAAACTGTGTGACTCAACAGGCCACACTACAGCTGCCTCAACAAGATTCAAGATTCTTCTCTCTCTCTCTCTCTCTCTCTCTCTCTCTCTCTCTCTCCCTCCCTCCCTCCCTTCTTCCCCCTCCTTGTGTTTTTGTTTCCTTGTTTTCTTTGAGTTTTGCTTTTCTCTTAAATTTGATTTTGTTTGGGGGGAGGTTACAAGGGCAGAGGGTGGATGTGAGGGACTGGGAAATAAGTAGGACCAAAACACAGGATGTGAAATCCACACAGAATCAGTAAATATTTTTTTTTCTTTTGGTTTTTCGAGACAGGGTTTCTCTGTGGCTTTGGAGCCTGTCCTGGAACTAGCTCTGCAGACCAGGCTGGTCTTGAACTCACAGAGATCCGGCTGCCTCTGCCTCCCGAGTACTGGGATTAAAGGCGTGCACCACCACTGCCCGGCCAGTAAAAATATTTTCAAAAAAATACTTTGGATGGATTGGATTTAGAACAGTATTAACAAAAGGGAAAACAGACTACTACATTTTGAAACATAGCAATGAAAATAATACAAAAAGAGAAAAAAGGAGAAAGACTAAAATTAAAAACTGAGAGCTGTACCAGGGCTGGAGATGGAGACCTGTGGCAGTGTGCCTGTTTGCTAAAGCCCTAGGGTTTGAGCCCAAGCACTACAGAAAGAAAGCAAATAGAAAGGCTATGTGTTAGCAGCAGCCTGTAACCCCAGCACCTGAGGCAGGGAGACACATAATTCAAAGCTGCTTGCCCTACATAATACATTGTAGGCCAACCTGGGATGGATTTAGCAAGACCCTAAAGACTCTATTTAAAAGAAAAACAGGGGAAGGAAAAAGGGGAAGGCAAGAAGGGAAAGGGTCACTAAAAGCCTGGAAGGCAATATCAAGTGGTCTAACACAGACCTACTGAGTCTCACAGAAAGGAAAATGTGGGATCAAAATATTAAAAGAAATAATAGCCAGTGATATTTAATTAAAGAAAACAAACTCAGAAGATAAAGGTGCTTGCTCTGCCATTTGGAGACTTGAGTTTATCCCCAGAACCTATGTAGAGAAGGAAGGAGAGAACACACTCCACAAAGTTATCCTCTGACCTACACACACATAGTGGCACATGCACACACACACATACAAACACACAATTTAACTTAAAAAAACTATCAGACAATATATGGCACATATCAGTATGAACTCATTATTTTTAAAATATAGGTAAAAACAAGACAAGCACATACTGGTGTAAGCATGTATATTCCAGAAGATACATATACACGTATTTCCTAGCTAAATCCACTGGGGAGATGTGAGGATGGTTCCTTGATGTTACCTTCCACTACAAGATCCAGGACATACTTTGAAAAGTGTGACTCTAGAATTAGGGTCAGGCAGGACAGCATGATACTGTTCCAGAAACTAATAATGTATTCAAGGAAAAGCAGGATTTCATGAAAGGGACATGAAAAAATAGACTAAAAGTATGCAGCTAAACACACTTGGAATACCTGAAGAATGAAAATAATGGCTTTACTTGCAAAAACAAAAACAGGAGCCCACTGTTCTACACTTATTTAAATGATGAAAAAAATAAACAAATGGGAAAGGAAAGCTCTTCCTTATAACAGACTGCCAGCTGGTCACTGTAGAAGGGATGAGAGCATAAAAAGGCATGGGGCAGCCATGACAGTATAATTACTTCCAAAGGAAAACCCCAAGCTGGGCGTGGTGGCGCATGCCCCATGCTAAACTAGGCACTTGGGAGGTGGAGACATGAATGTTTGGTCGGAAGCATCACCTCAGCTCCCTAACACCCCTTTATATAAAAACTCTGGATTGTTTGTCTGGGGGCTTCACCCCAGCTCCTGGCATAAGCTCCACTCCCCGGGAATTGTCTTAGTCCAAACTCCACCTGAGAAAGTCCGCCAAATGGTGACCCCCCTCCCCAAGGAGGGTCAAGAAAGCCCACCAAACAGTAACCCCTCCCCAGGGAAGGTCAAGACCACTCCCACAGGCTACTGCCCCTTAGAGAATGAACACATGGTCTCCAGGTTTTACGTGGTCTCCCCTTCTCTCTCTCTTCCCCCTCCATGTTTTCCTGGGGTCACCTGGGAGCACTCCATTAAACATGGGCACCTTTAATTCGCTCTGATTCAATCTGATTGGAAGTATTTGCGTCAGCAGAGAGGCTCGTCCAAGAAAGAAAATACTTAACAAGGAGGACTATGAATTCAAGGCCAGCGTTGATTATAAAGTAAGTTAGAGGCCAATCTGGGTTACATGAGACTCTATCTCAAAAAAAGAACAAAAAAACAAAAACAATATGTAGAAGGAGAGAACTGCTTGTTGGTTCCCAGCAGCCCAGCTAGTTTAGACCTGAAATAAGCACAAAGAAACTGTATTAATTAAATCACTGCTTGGCCCATCAGCTTTAGCTTCTTATTGGCTAACTCTTTACATATTAATTTAACCATTTTTATTAATCTGTGTATCGCCACGTGGCTGTGGCTTACCAGCTAAAGTTCCCAGCGTCTGTCTCTGGTGGCTCCATGGCTTCTCTCTAACCCAGCATACAGCCCAGTTTTCCCCACCTAGTTCTGTTCTTCCCTGCCATAGGCTCAAAGCAGTTCTTTACTCATTAACCAATAAAAGCAACACTCAGACAGAAGGACCTCCCACACCATTTCCCCTTTTCTGTTTAAACAGTGATATGGGAGTCCCCTCTGTGTCCTGTGATTACCATTAATGAATAAAGAACTGCTTTGAGCCTATTGCAGAGTAGGGCAGGGCAGAGAAGAGCTACATGGAGAGGACTGGACTGAATGCTGGGAGAAAGAAGGGCGGAGTCAGGGAGATGCCATGGAGCAGCCACCAGTGTCAGACATGCTGAAACTTTGCCAGTAAGCCACTGTCACATGGTGGTACACAGATTAATAGAAATTGGTTAAATTAATATGTAAGAGTTAGCCAAATAGAAGCTAGAGCTAATGGGTCAAGCAGTGTTTTAATTAATATAGTTTCTGTGTGATTATTTTGGGTCTAAACTAGCCGGGTGGCCGGGAACCAACAAGAAGCCTCCCACCACAACAATTAAAAAAAAGAAAATACATCAATGGATTTTATAAGTGGTAAAAGAGAGTGGGTTGGAAGATGAGAGTGACAGTCTTGCTGGAGCTGTTCGAAAACAGTGAGTACTTTTTTTACTCATTTTTCAAGGACTTTTATAAAAGCCTGGATAAAAAAATGACATATTTCAGCTAACAGCTCACAGTCCATCACTGAGGGAAGTCAGGGAAGGAACTGAAGGAAACCAGGAAGGATTGCTATTTAGTGGCTTGTTCCTATGGCTCACTCAGTTTGCTTTCTTTCTTCTTTTTTAAGATTTTTAAATTTTATTTTTATGTATGCCTTCCCTGTGTGTATGTCTGTATATCTTTCGTGTGCCTTGTGTCCACACAGACCAGAAGAGGGTGTCAAATCCCCTGGGACTAGAGATACAGGTATTTGTGAGCTGCTGCATTGATGCTGGGAAACCATGTCCTTTGGAAGAACAGCCAGCACTCCCCAGCCCCGGTGTGCTTTCTTTTTTGTTTTGTTTTGTTTTGTTTTTGTTACTCCCCAGCCCCCACTGTGCTTTCTTTTTTTGTTTTTGTTTGTTTGCTCATTTTTTGAGACAGGGTTTCTCTGTAGCTTTGGAGCCTGTCCTGGAATTTGCTCTATAGACCTCGAACTCACAGAGATCCACCTGTCTCTGTCTCCCGAGTGCTGGGATTAAAGGCATGTGCCATAAATACCTGGCTTTTTTTTTTTAATGTATAAGAGAACTCATGATCCTCTTGCCTGTGCCCCCTTTAGCAAATCCTACTGACATGTGCCACCACAACCAGCCAATTCGATTTCTTATACAATGGCCCAGGACTACCTGCCCAGGGATGGCACCACCCTCTCACATCATTGATAATAAAGAAAATGCCCCAGAGACTTGCCTAAAACCCAGTTTGATTCCCTCTTTCCAGACATGAGCTGGTGTCAAGTTGACCAAACAAACAAATAAACAAAATCTAACCAATTCACAAGCAAAATATCCATACACATAAAGTAAAATAAAAAAAATTTAAATTAAAAAAAGGAGGTGAGCCTGGTCTACAGAGTAAATTCCAAGACAGCCAGTGTTATCCAGTGAAACCTTATCTCTGAAAAAAAAAAGAAAAGAAAAAAAGAAAAGGGAGGCTGGGCAGTGATGGCGCATACCTTCAATCCCAGTACTTGAGAGGCAGAGGCAGGCAGATCTCTGTGAGTTTGAGGCCAGCCTGGTCTACAGAGTGAGTTCCAGGACATCCAGGGCTATACAGAGAAACTCTGTCACAAAAACAAAAACAAAAAACAAAAAAGCAAACAAAGGAATAGTACAGGGATAAATGACTAGTTCTTAGCTAGAGAGCTAGAACAAAAAGCTAAAGCTGATGTCTACATTTCAAAATGCAAAAGCAGAAGGAGAAAGGGACAGTAAGTAGGTTCGGCAGCAGAGATTTAAACAAAAGATCAAAGCATGGTAGCTAGGAGGGACAATGGAACCTAAACAAAGGAATTTTTAAAGATCCTTTCTGTATATATCTGAACAAGAGAAAAGAGGTACACCAAGTCAGATGGCAGAGGAAAGGAAAGACAGAAGCAAAGAAAATGTGTGTAGAGTGTTGCACTAGAAGACAGGCATCTCTGAGATATGATGGGAAAAAACAAGGAAGAATGCAGGCCCACAGGCTTGCTGGGAAGAGCAAAACACTAATGCTGCTCTGAAGATGGCTTCACCTTCCCAGTCGATGTAAGCAACTCTTCCCTTGGTATTTCCTCTCACTCATTTAGGCTGGGTCTTTTTGGTGAATAATTTAAAGTAGTTAAAAAAAAAAAAAAAAAGGCCACCAAGTGAAGGCTATACCCGCCAGGTATAACCTTGAAAAGCTTAACCCAACAGCTACTAGACAAAGGAGTCAAGAAGAAGCTGCCAACTTTTCAACATGGTGTTTGGGAGAAACTGGGAACACTTTAAGCTTTTCAGAGAAGACTGTGGCTCTGATTAAGACCCATTCTCGGGTAGGATCGAGGTGCATGATGTGTAAGACACAAACAGAAAGTTTTTAAATAGAGATCCATTCTCTCAGGCCGTCCTTTGGTACACCATTTTCCAGTTCAGGGATGTCTGGCAGCTGGTGGAGACAGCTGTCTGTCTTTGAGTGACAGGAGCGACAGTACATGGTAGAGGAACTGATCCTAAGAATTTCCACTTCCTCTTCCTCTTCCTCATCCTTTCCCGGGCTTCATTCTTCCCCCAGCTAAGCAGAGTTCTCAGTGTTCCGAGAGTTCCAAGGGTCTGAGACCCTTCACTGCTGCTCTATGTCATTTAGCTCCACCAAGAGAAAGACCAAAAAGCTGGCTTGCTTTGTTTTTGTTTTCTTTTTCTTTGTATTATATGCCCAGGCTTGCCACAGTTATCTCTCTGCCTCTGCCTCCTGGTGTTAGGACTACAGGCATGCACCCCCTCACCCAGCTCCAAGCTCTTTAATAATCAGAATCCATTTCACATGCCTTCTGTTCTTAACACCCACTCTCAAAACACCAACAAAGCTGCTTAGTGTCACATAAGCATCTGTGTTGTATAAGCGAGACCTTCCTGGCTGGTAACAAGGACAGTCCTTTCTTAGGCTCTAGGACAACCCTTATGTTATATCCAAGGTCATGAACAAAAATGGCAGGTCAGTCACAAACAATGTTGTGTGTGTATATGCATCTACTCATCCACCAAAAATGAATAGTATATTTTTGTAACTTTGACATTAAAAACAATATTGCATTTCTCTTGCAAATGTTTCATTCCTATAGAATGATATAAAATAGAGTCAGCTTCATTAAAAAAAATGAGTGGTTGAATTTTAAGTAAGAATGTGTAGGGCTTATTTAAACCATTGGAATCTTAGTAACGTACATGAAATCAACAATTTGCTACTGTGTTCTGTCATGGCCACATTGCTACTTTCAAGTTTTCTTCCCTTTTCTAGTAAGTGTTTCACATATGAAAATAAATTGCTAACTCAGATGTTGTTATGAAAAAACAGAAATTCTTTGACTTGAAAAAATGCTAGGAACAGATATTTGTATTATGAAGTATAAATGATACCCTGGTATATTTACACAAAAGAGTTAAAACCAAAGACTCTGCTTGCTTATTAAAATGCAAACATTACCTCAGTCATACAAATAGCCCCAAACTCGCCCAGTCTCTGCCTCTGCAGATCACCCACCAGCAGCAGCTTACCTCATATGACATTATGGAACAATAGTGAACTCTGTGAGAGCTGAATATATTGTTTTGAAAGAATAAACTGTCATTAACTTGAATAAAAGCTTTCTGAAATCAAACCTGGTGGGTATAGCCTTCACTGGGTGGCCTTCTTTTTTTTTTTTTTTTACTACTTTAAGAAACTGCCTCACCCTGAAAGCAAGCAAGAGGGGAAGAGAGGTGGCAGTATAAAGCGTACTAAGTCGCCAGCAACTCCTACAATAGCCCAGCAGGCAGGGGCCAGAAATTTAAATTACCAGGCAGAACAATGCCAAAGCAGGAGGCTCTGCAAGAAATTTGGCACCTAAAATCCAAACAAGCTCACACACACACACATACACACACACACACACACACACACACACACACACACACCCCTCCCTGGGATAGCTGTGCTTTATAGAACAGATTGTGCTACAATGCCAGCCTACTCTATGGCTGGCATGTCCCGAAACCATCTGAAGATGGGATACTGATAGAGCCAGTAATATTAGGCTGGGAATTTAATGTGAATCCCAATGTTATAATCTCATAGGGAAGTACTGAGGGGAACTGAACACATTGTCTACTCAGTTTTCCTGTTGCCTGTCTTTCCCAATCGCTGTCCAAGAAGTTTCTTGTTCACAGATGACACACAGCATCTGCAAACACTCACTACCTTTTGTTTGTGCCTGTGGTCTGAGCACAGCTTCACACCCGCCATTTCCAATCACATGAGCTCTCTATCTTCCTTAGCCAAACCCAGGTAAGTACTCAGAGTCACCTGCCCCTCACCAGCTTTCCTCTCCTCTATACCAGCTCTCGATGTAGTTAGATCAGGTATAGCCCTGATTACAGCCTGGTTACTAAGGTAACCAGGTCCAGGTGGGCACTCCCTTGTACCACAATCACCACTCATGCTCACGGTGGATGACCTTCACTCCCGGCAGCTTCCCTTCATCCCAAGTCGTCTCCTAGATGCTTTCCCTACTAGTCGTTTATTCTCATGTGAATCATTTCAAATAATTAAACACCTAATCCCAGAAAACTATTATGTATATCTCAAATTTTGGTTTGCTTTTAGTATTTCCCTAGTGCAAAGAAGTCAAGAATAAGTCACAGAAGACCAGTGAAGGACTAGAAGACTTTGGGGACTGAGAAGAAGGAGTTGACAGGAAGAAGGCATGTGGAAACTGACAGTGGACAGTACTCCAGCAGATCCAGGGAGGGTAGAGTGTGGGACATCAGTATCTGTTACATTTCTGAAGATTGGGCAAATTTACATGAAGCTGGAATTTCATTTGGAAGGCTGACTTCTTTGGAGAATCACGCTACTTGTCAGAATAAGGGAAAGACATGAGAAGATGGGTAAGCAGCAGAATGTAATCCACTCTTGTATGGAGTAGAGGGAGTCTAACCTGGTGGCCAGTACAGGGGAGAGTGAAAGCGTGAATGGTCTCCAGTGTACAGCAGATAATAGCTGGGAAGAACACAGCACGGAACAGTGTAACTCGGGTAGGACTTGACAGCGGTGAAGACACTTCAAGTGCAGTCTCTATCTGCCAGATGTCTGATCTTGCACACATCACTAAAACAAACTCAGTGATGCAAGAATAATAAGAATGGTGTGTGTATAAATGCAGGGCCAGGGTACATTTAATACAAATAATTATATAAGATGCTTTATTAGAGTCAGCTTGCTCTTGTCTGGGTGTTTGTCACCTCTAAAGTTCATATTGAAACTTACTCCCCACAAATCACATGCTAATGGAATTTGTAGGCGGGACCTTTGGAAGGTAATCAGGATGGGATGTGGTCATGAAGGTGGAGCCTTATGATTGCATGAATGGCTTTATTTGACAAGAAAGAGAGATCAAGTTAGCAGCTTGCTCAGCCATGTGAAGTGATATCCCCCTTCACAACATGACCCAGTAGGGAGACTCTCAGCAGATGCCAAGAGGATACCAGAGCCATGGTCTTCATCGTGAAGTGTAAGGTAAATTAACCTCTTTTCTTTATAATTTCTCAGTCTGTGGTATTGTGATCAAAAAAAAATAGAAGGAAGATGTGGTTTACTTAACCGTAAACCACAACCTTATTTATGGTCTTCATATAGGCACCTTGAAGTATGCTAACAGGGTAGGAAACCTCTCCTCTCATACTTTTCTCTCATGTAAAGCAGTTGCCAGAATTAATCACCAGTGCATCAGTGGTGGCAGAACCTTTCTAGGAGTCTAAACTAGTCAATCCATACCACAGTCTAGATCACAAACAAAGAAAATCTTTTCATGGGATTAAACCAGTCAACTGAATTAAACCACCACCTCTAGCAACATTAATTCATTCATTAATTTACTTGATCCGCCGGGCGGTGGTGGCGCACGCCTTTAATCCCAGCACTCGGGAGGCAGAGGCAGGCGGATCTCTGTGAGTTTGAGACCAGCCTGGTCTACAAGAGCTAGTTCCAGGACAGGCTCCAAAGCCACAGAGAAACCCTGTCTCGAAAAACCAAAAAAAAGAAAAAAAAATTTACTTGATCCTTGTTTTATATCAGTTCTATCTTGGAGGCTGGACTTCAATAGTGGAAGAAACAAAGTTCCTGTCACCATGGAGCTCACACATTAACAGACAGTGAACCAACTGGAATGGCAAGATGGCTCAATGGGTAAAGGTGCCAACCCTGATAACCTGACCTGATCCCCAGTACCCACAAGATGGCAAGAAAGAACACACTCCCAAAAGTTGTCCTTTGACCTCCACATGCAAGCTGTGACATGCACACACATACACAACAAACAGACACATAAAAATGTTTTCTATTTTACAACAGGTCAGAGGTGATTAAGTGCTACAGAAAAAAAGTCAGGGAAAGAGACTCCAATTTCAGACAGAGCAGTCAAGGAAGACTTTTCAGAGACGATGCCAAGGCATACAGATATGTGGGGAGAGTCGTGGGACCATATATAAACCTCCCTGGCAAGTCCAGATAACACAAAGTATAACCTCTCACCTTTTAAAAGGGGCTGGAAGGTTGGGATCTCTTGCAGCTTGATGACATCAGGATCATTGCTGACATTCCTGGAGGCCTGAGAGCCCTGAGCTACAACCACAATATCATCCATCTTGGCCCGATGTTTAGCTGGAGATGGAGTCACTGCAAAACAAGTGACACAGATCAGGAACTGCATGATGGAGAGCCACCACTGCCCACCACAACACAGTCACAAGAAAGAGTAGTTCACAGGACATAGAGATTTTTCTGATCTTAACATAACGTGCTTCTTGTCAAAGCCATCCTTATTTAAAATTATTAACTATTTCTTCTGAGAGTGGTACTGGCTGCTTTTTGTCTTTGAAATGTTGAAGTGGATTAAAGTTTAATAACAAAACAAGAACAACAAAAACTAAAAGAAAATGCTGGTACGGTGGTGCACACCTTCAATCCCAGCACTTGGGAGGCAGAAGCAGGCAGATCTCTGTCTACATAGTGAATCCCAGGACAGTCAGAGCTACACAGTAAGACCCTGTCTATAAATAAATAAAAAAATAAATAAAACTAAGTAACAAAAGACTACGAGGAGATGTAATTCAGCTGGACATCAACTGGACATGATGGCTCACATCTCCACACTCAAGGTAGAGATAGGAAGATAAAAATTCAACAACAGGGTCTGGAGATATGGCTCACTGGTTAAGAACACTGGCTGCTCTTCCAAAAGATCCTGGTTCAACTCCCAGCACCCACATGTTGGTTCAAAACCATTTGTAATTCTAGTTCTAGTGGATCCAGTACCCTCTTATGGCTCCTCAGACACTACATATATGTGGTACACAGACAAGCATGCAGGCAAAACACCTATATACATAAAAATAAAATCATTTACAGCATTGGGACCATAGATCAGCCTAGACTACATAAAACACTGTCTCAAAAGAAGAAAAATTGAATATTTTACATAGCAAAATGTCATTACTTTGTAGTGGGAGCTGGCATAGGTAAATTATAGGGAACTCCTAATTTCTTTTTTTGTGGTGCTAGGGATTGTAACCAAAGCCCCTTGAATACTAGGCAAGTGCCCTACCACTGAGCTAAGGCCCTAGCCTAATAATTATATGTGTGTGTGTATTAAAAAAAACAAAACTTTCAAACATATAGAAACATATAACATGTATGAAATTCTTGCATAGCCAAGCATTTTATTATTCAACACACAAAAGCATAGGCAGATTTTTTTTGAATGTCTCCTTTTTTGATTGTCCTGATCTCCTGATATATGTCCATAGTTTACAAATGAAGGAACAAAACTTTCTTGGACTTGCCCAAGGCAAACAGCCCTAGAAACAGAATTAAGAAAGGCACTGAAGGTCTCTGGGTCCTTGGTGCGTCGTCGGCTTTTCTTAGTGACACAGAACACAGAGCTCTCTCTCTCTAACCTGCCAAAGCCAGAAAGGTGTGCTGAACAGAGTCCATCGTGGGCAAAACCTCTGGTTTCAAACCCAAATTATAAGTCTATTCCTAAAGCTCCTGTGAGTCTTAGCGCAGTATTAGTGCAAAAAGAACAGAAGCAATCAACAGGACCATTTCAGGCTGTGGCAACCTTCAGAAAATTGAAGGGCGCTTCAGAGGCATGTCAATTCCAGGTTCCTTGGGAGGGAAGAGGTTCAATCCTCCGAGGATTCCCTAGAACAAGACATCTCATCCAAATATTTTCCTGGTTGGAACAAGAATGAATCCTGTAGAACTTGAAGGTTCTAGGTTTGTATACACAGGCTCATCAGTCTGATCTGAGGATAGATACCACAGTACTCTGCCTTCTGGAAACTAGCCTCTCCTGATGCTTGGTGGTTGTCCTGGGGGCTGCACTCTGGGGGTGGGGTGGGGGAATCTCTGCTACTTTTGTTTTTCAGGAACAGTTTATCCCAGCTTGGTAATTTAGCTAACATCTTACAGAAGTAGTACCAAAACATCTTTCCTGATATAAATTCCATGGTTCTCCTTTCCCCAGACTCCAAAGGGGACGTCAAAGCATTCTAGTCGATTTCTATTATTTCATGTATAAAATGGGTAAAGATGTGTGTAAAAGTGGAGACACTATAAATACTGCGCATAAATATGTGCAAGGCACCAAGCACAGAAGAGAATGCAAATCCCTCAGAAATAAGCCTATGCTGTTGGTTCCCGGGTGAGCAACAGGGCGCCATGCTCCTTCCCCTAAACTATGCTTCTGGCTGGGCATAGAGGCAAGAAAGCCTCTATGCTTTTGTTTTTAACAGACACGACACTCTGGGTCTTCCAAGGAAACAAAACACAGCAAAGCCAGTAGATGCAAGTTCCCAGACAGCAGGCCTCAAGGGCATTGTCTTGAGGAATTGCCCTTCAGCATGAATCACCCCCCCCACACACACACCTGTAAGCTTCCACATTTCTGAGTGGCAAAAGGCACCAAGCAGCGAGCCATTCTGAAAACTCTTTTTAGGTCTGAGGTCTTAATTAAAAAGGCTTAGCAACCCCTGAGCTTACCTAGTGCAGTCTCAGAGGCTACCTAAGTAGGTAAGAAAAAAAAAGGACCAAATGGTTTTCGATCACAAGCTGTTTTATTGAGCGCTCACTATAGGTCTAGCAAAATTCCCTTCCAATTCCTACCTCAAACTCTTAGAGAAATCTAAAAGATGTGGACAACAGAAGATACACCAGACCCTGCCTGCCATCTGGTCAACTTAATTTTAAAAAAATAGACCCGACACCTGAGTGGAAAAAGCAGTTTCTGGTAACATTTGCACCCAAACATTGAAAGTGACCGCCCAGCGCTCACAGGTCCTTCTGAAAAGGAACCTCGACACCTCGTTTTTTTCAGAAAGCCTGATCTTAGAGGGTATTATCCATGCGCGGGGCGCCACATCTCGGCGTGAGACCACCGTGCACGAGGTCGTCTTTTAAAGACTGGAGCGAAGGCGAGCGTGCCGGTTCAGGGGCGGGGGTGGGGGCACGCCTTCTCTGTGTTCGGGCACACGGTGGGCCCGCCGGCTCCGCCAGCAGCGCCGGGGCGGGAGGTGAGGCACCGACCTGAGGCGTTCAGATCGCCGGGGCGGCTCTCGGCCTCCGCGCTCTGCTCGCTGCCCATGGCGCCGGCAGCGGAGGGACAGCGGGGCAGGGGCCGGGGAGAGCCCGCCGGGCCACAGACACGCGGGGAGGCACGCCGCTCGCCTAGCTGAGGGGCGCGCTGACAGGAGGCTCGGGACACCGGCGGGGCCACGGCCGCGACCGGCGGGCGGCGCTGCTGTCATTCACTGGCTCAGACGCCGAAACGCGCTCCTTCCGGGACGCCGATTGGCCGCACCGGCTACGCGTAGCCGTCAGTTCCGGGTTCGGAGGTTCCGCCCCCAAATCCGAGGGGCGGGGCCCGAAGACGCGCGCTGGAGGTTGGGGCGGCTCTGCCTTAAAGGGCCAGGCCTCCTCAAGGCCAAAGGAGTCCAGAGGGTGTAAAGCCCTTTCCTACCGTTGACATGTTACCTTTGAGAACCGCAGGTTAAGCACTGTAATCCTGATGATCTTCGAACAACTTTGCAAAATGAACTGGGTTTTTGTTTTTGAGATAGGGCCTCACACTGTAGCTCTCTGGTGGCCTGGAACTCTGGGCGATCCCCCTGACTCAACCTGGGATTATAGAGGAGAACCTCCACTCCTGGCAAATAAGTATTTGTTACCCGTTTTACCAATGGAGAATAAAGGTGTTCTGTAGACCTCGAATTTCAAACCACACTAGTACAGAAGCAAAGCTCTTTTCTAAAACTTTGGAAGCAGGGAGTTTAGCAGTGGGCAACCATACAGAAAATGCCAAGACACTGGGGGGAGAAAATAGGAGCTATAATTGAGAGAAAAACTGTTAGGGTATGCTGCTTTACGACTCTTGAACAGGAAGTGAATCTAGGCACTTCCTGAGGATTGACGGCTATTGACAGGTCACTATGGAACTACCTATGACCAGGAAGATGTACAGATGATACAAAAAGGAAAATGCTTATGTGAGCAAATCAGGTATGCAGGCAGTAACCCGACGCCTTCCAAGGATTCTCTCAACTGCGTCTAGAAATTACAAGCCCCTAGTCTCTGTGGTGTGTGCCCATGTTGCTAAAATGCCTTCCCTATGGGAGATATAAATACATCTACACCCTCCTACAGTTCTGACTACCACCAACGTTCATTCTGAGGAACCAATGAGTTTATTAGACGTAAAAGCAGCCGATATACTGGAAGTTCAGCACCCGATATACAGGATCACTCCCCCACCCCTGAGGGTGTAGAGTCCCCACCCTTCACTCTAGTCCTCCACCCCCAAGGCCACCTGCAATTAAGGCAGAATTGCATACAGTGGTTGGGATGAGTGGCTCCAAACTCAAGTGATGGTTCCCTGATCCTCCTCACCCCCTCTTTGCTTCCAAGAGGAAAGGTTGCAGTCAGCAAGTCCAGCTGTGACTATCTTTAGTGAGCAGGCGCTGCTGGAATCCTGAAGATGACAGTACTTTGGGTCATGGTCCTGTACAACGGCCTTTAATCCAGCACTCAGAGATTGGGGTATTGGAAGCAAGACAATCAGGGGATCAATGTTGCACTTGGGTACTTAAGAAGTTCAAGGCCAGCCTGGTCTACATGAGACCCTATCTAAAAACTGAAAAAAGAAAAAAATACAAGAAGATGTCCTAAGTTTGTGTATAAATATAATCAAAAATGGACCAAACTGACAGACTGATTTTTAACTTTTTTGTGCTATGACACAAATATGCTCCCTATTTCATGTCATTTAACTTTCCCAACTCTAAGGCCAACAAATATGTAATTTCCAAAGGTAAGAAGTCAGATGATTTGGGACTATGGCTTCAATCCCCTTTACAATGTGATGAGCTGAACACAAATAGGATTTTCAAGCTCAGGATTTTGTAGGAAGATGAAGATAGACATAAAATCTACCTAGAGATCCTCAGAGGCTCCTAGAATATGAGAGATTGTTTTGCCTTGTTTGGGGTTTGGTGTGCTGTGTGTTTTTTGACACAGGCTCTCTCTCTTTCTCTCTCTCCCTCCCTCCTTCCCTTCCTCCCTCCTTCCCTCCCTTCCTCCTGCCCTCCCTAGCTGGTCTAGTATTTGCTACACGAGTCCAGTCAGATGATCCTCCTGCCTCAGCCTCCTGAATGTTGGGATTACAGGTATGTGCTATCATGCCCAGGTCTAGAATGGTAAGGGAGATGTTTAAGTGTCTTCCTCATCCTTCTCTTCCTTCTCCTTCTTCTAGATTTTATTTTATTTGGAGCAGGGAATAAGGACAAGTGGGTTGGAGTACCAGTGGAGGCCAGAAAAGAGCATCTGATCTCTGGGGACTAGAATTACAGCCAGTTGTGAGCTCCCTGACGTGAGTGCTGAGAACTGAATTCAGGCGTCTACAAGAGCAGTACACAACTGTAGCTGCTGAGCCATCTGTCTCTCCAGTCTTTGAAGCACACACTTTAAATGTGTGGGTTTAATGTAACGTGGGACTTAGTATGCCCTCGCTGGCTCAGCATTTCTTGGGAACCTGTCAGGTTTTAGGCACATGTTAGAGGTAAGACGAAGATTCAGCAAGATGGTCGCCCTTCTCCTACAGTCCAGTGACGAGAAAGAACAATGAGTGTTTGTGTTGTAAGTTTTCTCTCTTTGTGATCGATACCTCTTAGACTCACAGACATGTGATTACACCTGTGTTCCATGTATGAATAGCCTTTGAACGTTTATATCACTTTCATATATATGAGTCTTATATCACGTCTTATAGAAAAGCTTTCTCTTTTCTGTAGTTTGTATTGTTATTGCTTGAGACAGGGTCATGCTTTGTAGCCCAGGCTCGCTTTAAAGTCACAGCAGTTCTCTTACCTCAGCCTGTCAAGTCCTGAGACTATAGAGCTGTGCCGTCATGCCTGTCTGAGAAACAACTCTCTTGGCTTTCCAGTGAAGTGGTTTATTCTTGATTGTACAACAGAGGTGTGATATACCCAAGACGGAGGTTTTCTTGTCTTCTTTGTGCCTCCTCCAGCCTGGCTCTTCCTCCTCATATCACCCAGCACATCCATCCACCTGTCTCCCATCCGAAGGTTTACTCGGCCTCACCCATGTATCCAAGCAGTTGCTAAGTCCCAGAGAGCTTGTCTCTCTAATTCTCCTTACCTCCATGTCTAGTTCAAGGACTTATCATTTCTTTAATTTTTTGGAAGTCAGAAGGCCTCTGACCTCACTTCCTTCAATCTGTTCTCCATGTAGCAAGCAGAAAGAATTTTTCCAGAATACTAGTATATTCTGACTAATATTCTCTTTTCCTTGATGTACAGGCAACTTTCCTGCCAGGTGGGCTGATTCCTGAGCAGTCTGCTTCCTCTCTCTGGATGACTCATTCATGTTGCTCCTCTTCCTCCTTATTTAGCTAGCTGAGCTTTCTGGTTTTGGACCTAACTCGTACACCTCTTGTTGAAAGACCACCCTCTGCAATTCCTTAGTTAGCAACTTCTATCATAATATCGTTCTTCCTTAGCCATCGACTTACCTGTCCCGCTCATCGAACTAGAAGCATTTTGAAGTCAGACCCTGTGTCTTATTCTTTGATTTCCTCCTGGGGAACATAACAGATATTTTCCTAATAAAACACTTTAGAAAAAAAAAAGAAAAAGAAAAAAAGGTTCCTCCACGTAGATGGGAGTCCTCACTCTCAGGGAAGAGCATCAAAAATCTTTCCAGGTGCCAGACCCATGGAGTAGCAAAGCCTTCCCTGGTAAGGCTCAGAGGGATAGCAAAGGCTTTCTCCGGTCCGAGTTCGGATGCCTTGTCTGTAGGAACTATCTATCAACCATAACTTCCTCCTCCAGGATGGCTGCAACCTGGGGCTGCTTCCTACAGAGCCTTTCTACCACGATTTACTGATTCTGCTCCCTTATTCAGCTGTGAATCACAGACCGGCCTCCTCAACCGGAGCATTTACTTCGTGGGTTGCTGTTATGATTGTGGTTGGTGTCCTCCATCAGAGCAAGCTCATCCCACTGGATCCCAGCTTTTCTGTACAAATGTCTGTGTGTCTATCCTACTTTCATTTTCTCATCACCCTGTTGGGAGCAGTGAATCTCCAGATTCTGAATTTCTTGTAAACAACTTGTTTTCCTCTGCTCTGAGACAGCCTGCAGCTGCTCTGAGCAGGAGACCCTCAGGAGTTCCTGATGGCAGGGGAGTGGTTTCTTGTGCATCTGGCTGGGACGTGGCTATCAGTTAAGGATTCCTATATAAGCGGCTCTGGTACACAATAAGGGGGGGGGGCATTCCTGTTTGGAGGATTTTGAAATCAAGGATGACCCGTGTCTCTGTCTGTGTGTCTTTGCATGTTTCAATCTCCAGCCCCTTGCCCAGTTCACGAACTGTATGGTAGCGCATAGAGCGCAGATGGGCGTGGGGCGCTACAGCACCCCAGTAACAACCCAGCACTCAGGAAGCTAAGGAGGGAAAGTCTTGAGTTCAAGGCTAGACTGGGCTTCATAACAAACCCCATTTCAAAAGCATAACAAAACTTCACCGTGCAATGAAATAGCGATGGATTTGGTTTCTTTTTAAACATCTGTTTCATATCAACAGAATTGTGAAATGTTTGTTTTATAGGTTTTACTATTCTGTAAATTGAAAGTAGGACCTTGTACATGCTAAGAAAATGCTCTACCACTGAGATATATAGTCCTTAATGTTCTATGTGATGGAGAGATTATTCAGTAGTTAAGAGCACTTGCTATTCTTTTTTTTTATTTTTTCCATTCAAACACATAATTAAATAAATATAAGTTTTACATTTCTTCCCCTTCTCCCGGTCCCCTCCCGCTACCCTCCACCCCTCCTCCCTCCCCCTTCTTCCTTAAAAGAGGGCATGGTGCCCTGCCCTGTTGGAAGTCCAAGGCCCACCCCCCCTCCTCCCGGCCTAGGAAGGTGTGCATCCAAAAAGCACTTGCTATTCTTGCAGAGGACCCAGGTCTGGTTTCCAGCACCTACAGGGTGGCTCATAACCACTGTAATTCCAGTTCCAGGGGATTCAATACCTTTCTCTGTCTTTCCAGGGTACTGGGCATGCTCACACATGGCATATATATATATTATATTATATATATACACACACACACATATATATAATATACATACACATTCAGGCAAACATTCATATACATAAAACTGAATCTCTTTTTTTCTGGGACAGAGTCTCATTATTTATCTCTGGCTATCCTGAAACTCATTCTGTAGAGCAGGCTGTCCTCAAACTCACAGAGATCCACCTGCCTCTGCTTTCTGGGTGCTGGGATCAGAGGTGCATGCCACCATGCCCTGAAAAAATAAATCTTAAAAAAAATTTAATAAGCAGTTGTTAGCTGGCTGATGTGGGTGCTAGAAACCAAATCTGGACCTTCTGGAAGAGTAGTATAAACTCTTAGCCACTCAACCATTTTTCAAGCTATTAATAATTTTGTTTCTTATTTTGAAACAGGGCCTCACTAAATTGCCTGCTTGCTTTAAAATCGCTCTGCAGCCCAGACGGGCATTCAGTTTGTGATTCTGCTATCTTAACCTTTAGTTGTGATTACAAACCTGTGCCTCAAGGCCCAGCTCCGGGAAGTTTGGTTTAGTCATTATTTCCATCAGTGACCTTGTTCACTGCTGTAATTGAGACATCCAACAAGTGCACTGTAGCAGAACACTAAAGTTGACATTTCTTTGTCATTTGAAACATGACCCCTGAAGTCCTGGCTATGCAACCGATGATGACTTGATCTTGAGTTTTGGGGTTACAGGCAGGTGTGGAGACACCCTGCAACCTGAAATTTCTAATGGTAAACTGCTCAGTTCCCATCATCCCCCAAACCATATCATCTACAGAGATGGATATGCATACACGGAATCTTGTTGCAGCAGGAAACTTATTCCGGTGCAGTAATTAATTCACTCCAGAGTCTAGTTTTCTTTGGCAACTCCTTGGTACCAAGCAGTGGCAACATTACTATAGCTGGAAAGTAGGTCACCCTCTACCTACCATGAGCTGGCTTCACACAATGGGCCATTGTTCACAAGCTTTCTCTGGTAACATATACCTCCTGCAGCGATTGGTTAAAGCTGGGCTTCTATGTTGGCTGTACAGGCTAGAATAATAATCTACTACTGCAGTATGAAAACTTTCACACCAGCCAAAGGAAAGATATTGCTGGAAGTTAGACCAAATTGCATCAGTGTTTTAGTAAGGTTTCATTTGTTTGGGGTTATATGCCAGCAGGGGGAAGCGAAGCAGTGGGAGAGAGCTACTTTAACCTACTATGCTCATTTGCCATTCATTCGGCAGCAAGTACATTTTAGTTAAATACATTTAACAACTCTAACATGCAAAGTCCTATGCTAATTGTTGAGGGACGCCATTTTAACAACGGCAAAGGACATCATTGCTTTCATCATTATTACCCACACCCGTAAGCAAATCATATCCGGACTCTCACTCCTGTGATCATGGCACTTGGGAAGTAGAGGAGGAAGATCAGGACTTAAAACTTCATCCTCAGTTACATATGGAGTTGGAAGCCAGACTGGCAAGAACCTGTCTCAAAGAAGCAAAACAAACGAACAACACACTGCCACAACAACAACAAACCAGTAAATTCCCCCAAAGCCAAATGCTTTTCCCTAGGGTTGCCTTACAGAGTTAGCTGGGGAGCTGCCAGCTGTGACTGAGGCGCCCTTCTGTTCTCCAATTATGGAAATAGGATTCTCCTAATTATGCCCAAATAGGATGCACTGTGAACTTTAACCAAGAAGGTGTTCTTGAACCAGCTGTGGCTGTTACCCCTGTAACACCTGCACTTGGGAAATAGAGGCGGGAGGATCAGGAGTTCAAGGTCATGCTTGCCAACACAAAGAATTCCAAGCCAGCCAGGCCTTCAAGACGCCATTTGAAAACAAAAGGCGACTGCGGCTTACAGTGGTTGCTTGAGAAGCGAGGGACAAAAAGATTGTGACCCTAATGTGAGGCGGAGTACAGCTGGGTGTATGACCCAATTAGCACCCGTAAGTTTGTTCTTCAGGGCCGGGCAGCACAGCTGCAGACCCTTGGTGGCCCGGAGGGTCCGTTCTTCTTCCTCTAGTGGCTCGCACTGTGCTGGGTGCGGTCGCTACCCCAGGAGCTGGGGACCTGGAGCCTGGGCTCTCGCTCGTCCTGACTGGGGCGGTCAGGCTGGATGTTCCTGGGAAGCAGCTCCGGGTTGCAGGGCAGGGACGCGCCCTTCCCCCGTGCAAACTTTCAGTCGCTGCGACGGAAGCAGGAACTTGATCACGACAAAATCTGCGGGGCCGTGCGGGAGCTGCGGAGCATCCTCTGCGATCCTCTCCAGACCCTTGCGCGCCTCCCCGGTCCTTTGAAAAGGCGACCTAGCCGTCCTTAAGCGCCACGGGGACCACAAGGTAAAGGCGTCTCTTCCCTCCCCTGGCTGGCCTCGGATAGAGTCGACCCCTGCCGAGGGCAACTCCGTTCCTTTCCCAGGTCCTGCTTAGGCACCCACACCAAAGCGATCCCAGGGACCAGGTTAGGGCAAAAAGGGGCTGATATGAAGAGTGTGTGGGTGCAATATCCCAAAGCAGATGGCCAGGCGAGCTTAAGCACCTGCTATAAATGGCACAAGCTCCAAGTTGTCTGCAGAGGGAGGCCAAAGCGCTCAGGAAGCAGCATGCGGTTTGTTCAAAGGGGAAAGTTCCCATGTTTTCTCGTATGGTTTGTCTTTCCTTTTCCTTTTTCAACCTGCTGTGTGATACTCTGTAAAGGGGTGTGTGTGTGTGTGTGTGTGTGTGTGTGTGTGTGTGTGTGTGTGTGTGTGTGTGTAAGAGAGAGAGAGAGAGAGAGAGAGAGAGAGAGAGAGAGAGGACAATTATTGACATCTTGATAGCATGTTGTAAATGATTCCCAACAATTGAAATAGCTAAGTACAAGTTAAGTTTGAGTGACTCCAGGAGACTGGAGTTTCTCTCTTTCATCTGTGTCTGTCCTCCTTTTGAGCAGAATTAAACCCCAAATAATAACTGATTAGATAACTTATGGGCTGCTGTGTAGCTCAGGACTCTGGGTTCCTGCCCTAGGACTGTGCTGATATGTAATCCTTAATTGGGGACCAAAAAGAGACAAAGAAAAGAAAAAGAAAGCCAAAGACCTAAATAACCAGTTGCTGGATATATTTAATGAAACTATTTTTTTTAATTTAATTAATTACATTTTCACTGTGTAGCCCTGACTGGTCTGGAACTCATTATGAGGACCAGGTTGGCCTCAAACTCGCAAGATCTCTTCCTCTGCCTCCTGAGTTATAGCAAGCTTTCTTGCCGGACTGTCTTTGGACCGCCAGCCCACAAATAATGACCCAGAGACTTATTATTAATTATGAAAGCTTGGCATTAGCTTAGGCTTTTCCCCAACTAGCTCTTATAACTTAATTAACCCATATATGTTTTTTAATCTATGTTCTGCCACGTGGCTCAGTTACCTCTTCTTTGTGCAGCAAATCCAACTTGCTTGAGTCCGCTGGTGAAATCATGCACCTAGATTCCTCCTCCCAACTTCTCTCTGCCTGTTCTCTCCTGCCTAGCCTTTCCTGCCCAGCAATTGGCCATTTAGCTCTTTATTAAACCAATCCAAAGGCACCTTAGGCAGAGACACATCTTTACAGTGTAAACAAACATTCTACAACACCCAGTGCCATAGTTAAAGGCCACAATGCCAGTATCTTTGTTTTTAAGATTTTTTTTAAAAAAATACACTATTGCGCATATGAACACATGTTTATACCCTGGTGCAGAGTGTAGGTCAGAAGACAACCTGTGGAAATTAGTTCTCTCCTACCATGAGAGTCCCAGAAATCCAGCTTGTATCATTAGACTTGGCAGCAAGTGCCCTTTCCCACTGAGCCATCTCTAGGGATGTTACTTCCTGCACCCCGGGAGCAAAGCCCTTGCTCGGTCTCCTTGCACAGTTCAGGTTTCTGTGCAAGCACTCAAGGACAGACTATCTCAGACTCTCCCACTCCTCCCCCCCTTCCCCCCTCTCCAGGCTCCATGGAGAGAATTCAGGAAGTCTGTGAACTTTGGGGAAATGCGTTACTTCCTAGCTCTCACTGAAAAGCAGCTTTCCCATCCAGAAGAAGGTGGGCAAACGCCATAGCAATGTTAGCAGCAGCTGTGGCAGACCGCTGGAGAGCACGGGTACTTTCCACGGGTGTTACTCCTTACAAACATCTCAGAAGATTACACTCAGCACTACTTCAGAATTGGGACAGTTATTTGATATGCACTCCTTATTTTTACTGCTAATAAAGAAGCACACACAGCATACAGTTGGTTTATTTGTTGTTTTAACAGGAGGTGGGACTAAAGATGGGCTGTGTCTCATTAGGATAATCTCTCTCTCTCTCTCTCTCTCTCTCTCTCTCTCTCTCTCTCTCGTGTGTGTGTGTGTGTGTGTGTGTTGAGGAAAAGTCTCACTGTATTCCAGGCTGGCCTGGAGTTCACTAGGTAGCGCAGGCTATCCTAAAGCCTGTCTCATCTTCCCAAGTGCTAGGATTTCAGATGTGAATTATCATGCTGGGCTACACTGGATTTCTCATGAGGATTTGAGGGCATGATCTGTATAAAGTACAAAGAGACTGTCATGTGAAAATGATACATGTTTCCATTTTCCTGTACACAGAAGCTGGATGTAATAACAAGGGAAATAGCACACTTGTGTTCTATTGTCATAGACTGGCTTTGTATGCTAACTTTTGTAGCTTAACTAACTGAAGTTCATTATTCACATAGGGTTCACAGGAAGTGTTTTACAGTTCTATGGGTCTTAGTAGATATACAATGACATGCCCATTACAGTATCATACACAATCATTTCACAGCTGTAAAAAGCCTCTGTACTCCATCCTCTTCCCCTTTTAGTAAGCTCTGATTTATTTTTAGGGTTTTAAGTTCTTCTTTTTTACCAGGTATGGTGGACACAACTTTAGTTCCTGGACTTGAAAGGCAGAGACAGGCAGATCTCTGTGAGTTTGAGATCAGTCTGGTCTACATTTTGAGTCCTGGGACAGCCAGAGCTCTGTAGAGAGACCCTGTCTCAAAATATATATATATAATAAAGAATAAAATTCTCTTTTTCCTTTTATGTGTATGGGTGTTTTGCCTACATGTATGTCTGTGCCCCACCTGTGTGCACTCCCCAAGAAAGCCAGAAGAGGACACCAAAGCCTCTGGGTCTTGAGTTACAGATAGTTGAAAACCATCCTGCATATGCTGGTACTAGAACCTGGGTCCTCTAGAAGAAAAGCCCATGTACTTAACCTCAAAGCCATCTCTCCAGCCCCAGTTCTGGTATTTTTGATTTGGTTTTTCCAGACTATCAGGATATAGTCTGAGTCAAAGTCAGAGTCAAACCTATTCAAACTGGCTTCTTTCACTTAACAGTATACAATTGAAGATTTTTTTTCTATCTTTTGTTGCTTGATAATTCATTCCCTTTTATTGCTGAATAACATTTAAATATATTATTCTGTCTTATCCATTTGCCGATGGAATAACATCTTGATTGTTCCTAGCTCTGAAAAATTATGAGAAATGCTGCTATAAAAATTCCCATGCAGATTTTTTTTTGTTTAGAAGCAAACTTTTCAAAACTTTCAATTTTAATTATGGGTATGTGTATGTTTGTATGGGTGGATGGGTATCTGTGTACGTGTGTGCATACTGGTTTGTGCATGAGCCTATAGTGCCTGAAGAGATCAGAAGAGGGTATCAGAAGAGGGTATCTGGAGTTTGGCACCTCCAGAAAGGCACTATCTATTTGGTTTTTGTTTTGTTTTGTATTGTTTTTTGAGACAGGGTTTCAAAAAAGGGAGCCTGTCCTGGAACTAGCTCTTGTAGTCCAGGTTGGCCTCAAACTCACAGAAATCTGCCTGCCTCTGCCTCCCGAGTGTTGGGATTAAAGGCATGCGCCACCACCGCCCAGCCTTTTTTTTTTTTTTAAGATTTATTTATTTCAAAATCCCAACAAAATTCTTCAAAGACCTCGAAAGAACAATACTCAACTTCATTTGGAAAAGCAAAAAACCCAGGATAGCCAAAACAATCCTGGGCAACAAAACAACATCTGGAGGCATCACAATCCCTGACTTCAAACTATACTACAGAGCTACAGTACTGAAAACAGCCTGGTACTGGCATAAGAACAGACAGGAGGACCAGTGGAACCGAATAGAAGACCCGGATATCAATCCACACATCTTCAAACACCTGATATTTGATAAAGAAGCAAAAAATATCAAATGGAAAAAGGAAAGCATATTCAACAAGTGGTGCTGGCATAACTGGATATCAACATGTAGACAAATGAAAGTAGACCCCTATCTATCACCATGTACAAAACTCAAGTCCAAATGGATCAAAGACCTCAACATAAAGCCAGCCACACTGAACCTTACAGAAGAGAAAGTGGGAAGTA
>PVIU01013915.1:0-54030 GCA_004026605.1 Ondatra zibethicus | reverse complement strand
CCCCAGTCCTTCTCCCTTCTCCTTCCCCCTCTCCCCTTCCCCTGCTCCCCTACCTCCCACCTCTATCCCTGCCCCCTGGCTTCCAACTTTTGCTTGATGATCTTGTTTGCTTCCAACTTCCAGGAGGTTCTGTGTATGCTTTCTTTGGGTTCAGCTAGTTATTCGGCTTCTCTGGGCTTGTGAGCTAAGTGCTTAGTGTGGATGTTACTTTCTACACTAAAGTTATCCAGCAAAGAAGAAGGAAATATTGGTGGTGCTGACTGTCTATAGAAATAATTAGAGCAAAGAAAGGTTGGGCTGGGATCAGTAGCAAAGATGCTTAAGGAGACATTAACAGTTACTCGCTAGCCTTTTTCTTCAAGAGCAGCATGTTTTGAAGTGTTTCAGAGAACACTGCGGGTGGAGAATGTTAGACATAAGTAAACAAAACCTCAGGGGTCCAGAGGTATTTCAAACTGAAGCATGTGTAAACGGCGGATGATGAAATGCGAAGTGAGATTTGGAAAGCCTGGTGGTGATGCTCACAGTTTACTGTAGCCTGGAGGTGCGACGACTCCCTTCTGTTAGGATTTCTATTAAAATATTGATAACTTTTCTTTTTCTCATTTAACATTTTAAGAAACTCCAAGCAAAAAAATCAATTATATTTCTTGTTTTGTGTGTGTAGGTAGCTATGTGTATATGTGAAAGCTTACATGTGGTGGCTAGAGGTTGATAGTAAGTGTCTTCTTCAATTGCTGTGCCCCTTATTTTTTAATATGTATATATATATATATATATATATATATATACACACACACACACGCACACACACACACACATATATATAGTATGTGTGTGTGTGTGAGTGTGTGTGTGTGTAAAAGCTTGCATGTGGAGGCCAGAAGTTGACAATAAGTATCTTCTTCAATTGCTGTCCACCTTATCTTTTGGTACGTTATGTACATGTGTGTCTTTGTATGTCTCTGTGTGTGTCTGTGTGCCTGTATCTGTCTGTCGTTTGGCACAAGATCTCTCACTTAAGCTGAATCGTGACAATTCAGCTATGTTGGCCAATAAGCCCCCGCATCCTCCCACTTCCCAGTGCGAAATTTCAGACACATGTGGCCATATTGGGTGCTGCGGATCTAAACTTGGGTCAGAGTTACCAATTAGGCCATCTCCCCAGCCTCTTTTGTATTTTTTAATATCAACTTTTCACATCAACTGTAACATTGGATTATGTTTCTTTTCTTTAGAACAGCTTTACTGAGGTGCAGTTTACACACTGTAGAATCCATCTGTCTTAAGTGTACACTTAAAGTGTAGTGTGTTCATTCACTTATACAGATAATCACCATAACTCAATCTTAGAACATTTTTCTTAGTTCTAAAAGAGCCCTAGTACCACGCTCCTCCACCCCTAGAACCATGTGACTTGAACTCAACATTTTCTCTAGATGGAGGTGCCCATGTAGTCTCATTAGCCTACTTTCTTTCACTTAACACAACTCCAGTGTGCACCTGTGCTATAGCATGCCAGGGTGGTCCGTTCTTTTTTATTGCCAAATAGCATTTTGTTATATGTATATACAGCATTTTATTTATCTTTTCAGCATATGGTGGGCATTTGTGTTGGCTCTAATCTATTGCTTTTATAAGCAATGTTAATGTGAATATTTGTATATATGTTTTTGTGGGATTTCTGATTTTATTATTTTTTTCTTGAGTAGAGTCACACCAGTCAAATGCAGTTTGTAGGGTAGCTTTTTAAGATATTGGCCAAATTGTTTCCCACGTGCCTGTGATATGCCCCATTCCCACAGGCACCCTTATTTCATTTTCTTCTTGATTAAATAATTAATGCTTGGTTTAAGCTTGCAAGCAGAGAGTAGAGTATGGAAAAGGGCTGGGGAGACACTCTCCATACTTCACCCTCTATCCTTATGCCAAGAAAGGTGCTGGCCAGTGACACTGGAGCACACAGCTGAGGCCTGAAGGGCACTCTCATGCTCAAATGGGGTAGTGACACTATTCACAAGGGAGTTAGAATGATGCAGACTGGCTGCAGGTGACCCCAGCTGTGGACTCACTTCCAAACAGGACACTGAAAATAGAAATCCAGAGCTTCAGGGCCCTCAGTGGCAGGTTAAGACTGCAGCTCTGGACACCTACATTTGAATAGAAGCATAAAGATGAGTCCAGGTCAACGCACAGAGAGTGAGAGACCTTGGGACACTCAGCCCTAAAAGGGACGTCCCCATCCAATCTCTCCCCTCAGGGTTAAGGGAACTCTGTGAAAGAGGAGGTGGAAAGAATATAAGAGCCAGAGGGATGGAGGACACCAAGGAAACTCGGTCCTCTAAACCAGTATGATTGACACAGAGACCGAGACAGCACGCACAGGGCTGCACCGGTCTGCACCAGATGGGGCCGAGAGCTGAAAGGAAAAGTGGCAACAGCCCCCTCATTTCTCCTGCCTTTCTTCAGCTCTCTTTCGTTCTGTTTATTTTGACCTATTCTGCTTTGTTTTTAAACTTACTTTATTTTATTATTATTTTTTAGGCACCTGTTTGTATTTTAATGAGAGAAAGAAGAAAGAAATGGTGTGGATTTGGGTGTGTTTGGAAGTGGGGAGGGGGGAGGATCTAGCAGAGGGGGAGCTAAGGGGAGCAAGGTGTAATCAGAATATATTGTATGAAAAAAAATCTATTGGAAAAAAACAAAGGTGACTCTAGGTGGGGAGGAGGGACAAAGATCTGGGCCTGGTAAATCACAAGCGAGTGTAAGACTCCATAGTTCAGGAAAGAGTGTGTTGAACTATTGTCGTTTTGGAAGGGCGCACCATGAGTGCTGCTGTTGTTAATCTTCCTACTAGGGCTACTTTATTGGCAAAGAGAAGGGAATCCGGACTCACCAGAGGTTGAATGAGCTGTAACCGAGCTTATAACTGGCAATGGGTTCCTGCCCATTTGCTTGCCTCCTAGCCAGGCTGTGCAGATGCAGGGGCATAGATCGCATCTGACCTTTAATGGTCATATCTACCAAGTAGTGATAAATGAATGAATGAATGAACAAATGAATGCAAAGAGCTCCAAGTAAAGCTCTATCACCCAAGGAAAAGTTGGGGAATTTGGAAGGACGGTTTTGTCTTTGTCCTTAATTTACCCGACAGCATTCTCTGAAGCAATGGGTGTCTCAGAAATGTGTGGGCTGTGGATGCCACATTCGCTGCGATTACTCAACAGAAGAAGGGCTGGGGAGGGTGTCAGTGGCGGCCAGACTTATCAGTTGTCAAGGCCATTTACTCGAGTTCCCCCGAAGTATGCTGCTTTGGAAGTACTTCATTTCCCACTGATGAGGATTTAGAGGAATGAAGTTTCCTGAGTAAGCATTCCAGCGTAAAAGAAGCAGCCAAGTGTCTCCTGTGGGTGAGCTGTCCAAACACATCCCCATTACACAATCGCTGCACACTTTGGGGTGGCTGTCAGTGCCCTCCAAGCTCATGTTGCAATTCAGGTGCCATCGAGAAGGAAACCTGTAAGAGGCAGGCAGGTGCTACAGACATGCTGGTCCCATGAGACCGAATGGCTTTACCCTTCCACCTTTTGCCATGAGATGATGCATACCCCCGGGCTTGGACTGTGAAGCTTCTAAAACTGTAAGGATGTGCCTGTTCTTTCTAGACTACCTAGGCTCAGAAATTCTATTACAGCAACACACACTGGGCCAACTCTACTGCTAGGTGTCTTTCCTTGGGTATTTCCTGTTTCAAAAGAAAAGCAGCCAATACCAGTCCCTTCCAGTGAGTACAAGTAGCCATGCACTGCTGCTTTCTCATCTATTTGGGTACAGGTGCCCACTCTGTCAGACTGTGTGCCAGCCACTATAGATGGCTCTGTGGCAGTTTTATCAGTGAGGATAAAACATATCCTTACATATTAAGGAGCAGAGTGGTCACATGCACAAGGCCTTTCTGCTTTGATGCTGAAGAACATAACTAGTCATGTAATTCCAAACTCCTTGCTCTTGCTGTCCACGGAATTCTGTCGCTTCCTTCCTCTTCCCTTCTATGATGACTAGGGGAAAGGAGGGTCCCTGCCTCTTAGCAATGGAAGCTTAAAGGGACACTTTTCCCTCTGTGCCAGCTTCTAGGTAAAAAGGCTTATCTTTGCTTCTGTAAGCAACTCCTACTGAGGGTCTAGCATGCTTTCTTTGCTTCATTAACTCATCCCCCTGGGTTGTGGTGGAGGAGGTCTCTCTTCCTGCTCAGCGATGGTTGTCCCTTTGCAGTCCACAGTCAAGATGGGGTGTGGAGAGGCCTCTGCCTGACTCTAGCTGAGGACGATTTGTGACAGGCTTGTATGGACTTTCCAGCATGGGTTGTTGGTGGACCAGGGTTCCTGAGAGGTGCAGAGAACAGGATACATCCTCTTCCAAGGGGCAAGAACAGGAGGCCAGGGAGACTGAGTGTAATTCCCAAGGCAAGCCAGGCTGAGCGATTTTCTTTCTGGGTCAAACTTTAAAAGCATCTAATATAGGTACTCTTAGGAAATGACCATCTGCGACAGCATAATTCAGCACATTGTGGGCTCTCATAGCCACTGCTGGTGGCTGTGGGAGGCCATTTAACAACAGTGCTAAGGGCCTGGACTGTGGAGTCAGGTGCCTAGGTTTCCAGGCCCAGGCTCTCGGCAGCTGTGTGACTCTCAGCCACTCTTAACCTTTCTGTGCCTTGGAATCTTCAGTCATAAGCAAGATGATGGTAGAATTCCACAACCCCGACAGGTTGCTGGGTACACTGCATTCTGAGAAATGGCCCCTCTGATGACTCACTGGACATCACTTGACTCCCCCCGACACTCCCAAAGGCTGCTTTAAAGGTTGTTTCTGTCTTTGACTTTTCTGCCATCTCATGGTAATATGTCTAAGTGTACATTTCTTCCAGTTCATACCACTGAGGATTGGTTTGTCCTCCTGAATCCATAGAACTGATGTCTTTTACAGTTTCTGGATTATTCTTAGCCATGGCCTCTTCACAGGATACTTCTGCCTCATGTTGTCGCTCCTTCCTCAACTCCAGGACCCATTTTCCTAGCGCTGGTTAGCCATTCTTTCTTTGACATCACCATCCAAAGATGCCAAAGCTCAAGAGTAAATGCCCGAGCTACCTGAGGTTTTCAGTTGTATAGCCCTGAGACTTCTGACGTGAAATTGAACCTTACAAAGAGAGCAATATTAGGTGGTCACAAATGAATTGCAGAAAAAGAAACTATTTTCCCTAATTTAAATTGGCATTTACTTAGTCCTATGTGGCTAGATTTGACATGGTTATAGACTGGGTTGAAAGAAGTTTGGATTATCCTCAGCTTTCTGTCTTTAGTTATCATTGACAGGAAGTATGTGTCCATATTGTCTTCATTGTCACAGCCTGAGTATTTACTGAAAGGAAGCACCCATGCACAACCAATAAGCAGGATGAATGTTAGCACAGTGTCTTTCTTGAGTGATTTTGTATGTTCTTTTCAGATCCCTTCCTTCTCATCTGCTGTGGGCAACAGATACAAATGCATCTAGTTGCTGGGCAACTGGATCATATATGTTGGAAATCCTGGAAAGAGCTTCAAATGTACATTCCTTAGAAGCTACAAGGCTTCTTATATGTCACAGGTTTTTCTGCTTTCAAATGTAGATATGAAATGAGCTTGGAGAAGAACGGTCTCAGCCCCAAAAGGTCATAGAAAAGGACTGTTTGAACAAATGCTTTCTAGCTTGGGAGGTACAGCCATCGGCCGTTAAATTAACTGTGCTGACGAAGAAGCATTGTCACTTTCTAAGAGTCCCATGTCTAATAGGTCGTCATTCCTCTGTTCTCCAGGTACTGTGTGGCAGCAGCTCCCCAGGCAGGGACCTAAGGATCCCTCTTTGGTTCTCCCTTACAGAGGGGCAAGCCATCTAACTCTTTGTTTCAGATTTTTGTTTTGTTTTCCCTCTATCAAGTTTTTACTTCGAACATAAAGTTAATTTTATTGTCAGAACATTGATTGCATCTTGTAAAGAATCCTCATTGTAATGAATTTCTTTTTAACAATCACGTTCCCAGTTCTCCCATTAAGTGAGTTCTTCCATGTCTTCTCTTTTGTGTTCCTCTTATAAGGTCCCCTTTCTGCATGGACCAGCAGGTGATTAACACACATTCTGTACAGTCAGAGATGACAGCCTGCCACTGTCTTGGTCCTTGTATGCCTCTGTAGGCATAGGGAAGGATGGTTAGCTTACTGAGTGGTACCTCAGGGGCACAGGGAGATGGTGGACAATCAAATACCCACAGGTCACTCATAACTTCTTTTTTGTGACTATTTTGTTTGGAAAGGATACTTCATTTCTGTTGCTTCTTATTGCTGCTGCTTCTGCCTCTTCCACCACCTCCTCCTCCACCTCTACCACCACCTCCTCCTCCACCTCTACCATCACCTTCTCCCCCTCTACCACCTCCTCCTCCACCATCACCACCACCTCCTCTTCTCTCTTCTTTCCTTTTCCTTCTTCCTCTTCACTGTCAAGCCTCCAGGGCCTTTGAATCTCCATCTCCCTGCCCACCCAGATGTAGTATCTTCCTGTATCTAGCCTCACGGGTCCTGTAAAGTTCCAGTGCTTTCCACTTCCTCTGTCCAGGAGCAGATCATTCTCCCGACGATGGTACCCAGGTGGAGGCTCTTTCTGGGAGTCATGGTCATCGTTCCCTCTCCCAGCTTCTGACTTGATGCTTGTTTCTGGGAAGTTCCCTCTGGCTTCTGGTCTTTCCATTACCTCACCTCCTGACTGTTATGTGGGCAGGATTGCCTTCATAGCTATGCAGAAGACCCAGTCTTCCGAAGGATCTCATTTTCTACAGCCACTGTCTGGAAGTCCTTCACAATTTCGTCTTGGGATTTCTGTTTTATAAGGGGAGTCAGACAGTGAAACATGTGCCATGGCCTGGAAGCCATGACAACCACATGACCCTGGCTTGCTACCCACTGCACCCTTCTCTCCTTATGCCCCTAGATAATTTCTCAGCCATTTGAGCCTGGCCCTACCCTGCCACCCCTGCAGTCCTAGGCTGGATTAGAGACAGACCTGGTTGTATATAGTGGACGCTGAGTCTTCCACACTTGAGCCTTACGTACTGGTCAGGGCCCTGGGAGCAATGTGTGCAAAGGGTTGGAGTCCCAGCGTAGCAGTACCCAAGTGCATTCGGTGGGTAGTTCAGCTGTGTACTGCTGGCACAAGTAGAGTCCATTCTGGCACTTAAGTCAAAGTGCCCTAGAGGTCCTTAGTCTATTGTGGTTTGGGTTGGGAAGAGTGACTTCTCTTCTTCCAGCTGCAGCTGGTCCTTTCCATTTGGGGCTGAGTCTATTATGTGATAGCCGGCAGCTGTGAAGTTAGGGGTGACTCGTGTGTAATGAGTCGTTTTCTGTCCTGCCAGCCAGCTCCCAAATAATGACACAGAGGCTTCTTATTAATGATAAAAGCTTGGGCCTTAGCTTAGGTTTGTCTCAGTAGCTCTTATAACTTAAATTACCTGCTTCTATTAATCAATGTCTTGCCATGTGGCCTTTTCCCTTTCTTTCATTCTGTATGTCCAACTCCCTCCATGTCTTGTTGGCATCTCCTCTGCACCTCAATTTTCTCCTCCTATTTCCTTTCCCTGCCCGGAAGTCCTGCCTATACCACCTGCCTAGCTATTGGCCTGTCATCTTTTTATTAAACCAACCACAGCAATATATCTTCACAGAGTGTACAAATGTCCCACAACACCTGTGGGTATCTTACAGCTTGCCTTTTGGAAGGTTTTTTTTTCTTGAAATTCAGATTTAAGCATCTCTTTCTTTAATTTGTTTTCCTAAAGCACTTTGTCTTTGGAAAAAAACCTACTACCACCACATATGTGCCTTGTAAACCCAACATGCTGTTCCCTCCCCTCTTAAAGCCTTGATAGGGTAACACATATGAGACTATTCTCTCCCTCTGAACCCCTCCCCATCACCTTTTCTTTCTTAGTGTAAGTTTATAAATGCTATCTTTCATTCTAGTAATTCCTGAATCTCATAGAATTTACTTAATCAAGCCCAGAGGTGTAACCCCCTCTCAGGAAAGCTCTTCTAGTCTTTCCCCAGTGATGCACTCTCCATCCATTTCTTTTTCCCTTTACAGTTATTGATGACTCTCTTTTAACCCCCTTGAACTGTTTCTTTTTCCTTTTTCCCTTCATGTGTGGTGATGTATTTTTAACTTGATCTTCTAGTCCAGAACTCTACAGAACCTTTGCCAGATTCATCCCACTGCCCGTTTCTATAAATGTATTTTTATTATATTATAACTTCATTTGCATATCTGTCTTCTACAGCTGCTCGCATGCTACAGGGACAGGTTTACACAAGCTCAACAGTGACCATTTGGCCACAAAATAAAATCTGTTGCCTAACTGGGCCGTTACAGGAGAGTTTGCTAGGCCTTTCTGCAGCTGACATTTCATCCTTAGGAGTGAATATTATCTTTCAGTTAGATCAGTGGTTCTCAACCTGTGGGTCTCGATCCCTTTGGGGTTGCACATCAACTATCCTACATATGAGATAATTACATCATGATTCATAACAATCAGTTATGAAGTAACAACCAAATAATTTTATGGTGGGGGTCACTACAATATTAGGAGCTGTATTAAATGGTTGAAACATCAGGATGGTTAAGAGCCACTGAGTTAGATTATTGAATTTAATTTTTTCTCAAATTCTTTTAGTTTAGAAAGTCTCTCTTTTAGCTGGACATAGTGACACACACCTGTAATTCTAGAACTCAAGGAGTGGAGGCAGGAGGATTAGGAGTTCAGGGTCAGCCTCACCTGCACATTGAGTTCAAGGCCAGCCTGAGCTACCAGGAAACCTTATCTTAAAAAACCACAACAAAACCTAAACAAAAACAAAAACCCAAACAACAACATGGTCTCCTTTTATATTGTAATTATATCACTTTGTTGGTTTGTTTTCTGTCTTTTAATGTTTACTTGAGTCTCTTTGTATCAGTGAGACCTATATGATTTCAGTATGTCTTTTTCTCATAGTGACAAAGTATCTCTATATTATGGGTTTTCTTTCCCAGTCTTCAAGTTGATGTCTTCTGCACCAATGCATGAAAGCTGTGAGAATCCCCAAGCAGTGTACACTTGAATAGAAAAGAAAGTGTAGTTGAAATTTTCTTTGGGCTGCTAACCAGCTCCCAAAGAAAGACATTGAGAAATATTATTAATTATGAAAGCTCGCCCCAGCTTAGGTTTGCCCCACCAGCTCTTTTAACTTAATTTAACCTGTTTCTAATCATCTACGTTTTGCCTCAGGGCTTTTTACCTGTCTTTCACTCTGTGTGTCCTGCTTTCCTGCTTCCTCCATGTCTGGCTGTCCCCAGGTTCTCCCTGGTGTCTCCCTAGTGTCTCTTTTTCTTTCTCCTCTGAGCCTAAATTCCTCCTCCTCCTTACTCTCCCTGCCCAGAAGTCATGCCTATACCTCCTTCCTCACAATTGACCACTCAGCTTTTTATTAGACCAATCAGGTGCCTTAGGCAGGCAAGGTGAAACAGCAACACATCTTTACACAATTAAACAAATGTAACACATCTCACATAGCTAAACAAATGGGACACATTTTTATATCGTTAAACAAATATTCTGCAATAGAAAGACCAAATTTGTGGGTATATTTTGTTTCTCCATAAATATTTACCATCACTTAATTGGTTGTTGGAATTAAACTATTTTTATATCTCCAGAATGTTTTTCCCTAAAGCAGTGATTCTCAACCTGTAGGTTGTGACCCCTTAGGGGTCCCATATCAGATATCCTGTATATCAGACATTATAATTCATAGCAGTCGTGACATTACAGTTATAAAGTAGCAATAAAATAATTTTCTGGTTGGGGTTACCACAACATGAGGAACTGTATTAAAGGGTCACAGCATCAGGAAGGTTGAGAACCATTGCCCTAAGGATGGCAAGCTGGAAACAATGTATGAGAGCAAGATGGGCCCCATCCCATGTGCTGCGAAGGACAACCCTGCGGGGGTTGCTCTCAGGCATCATTTGGTCTCCTTGTGCTCTGATTGTGTCTGAGTGTGTGGGCAAGTTTACGAGGCATTCAGCTTGCTAGTGTGTTCTTGTTCTTTCTATTCTCACTTGCTTCAATTTTACATTCAGGGTTCATAGTGATTCCCGTGATTCCCACAATGCTTTATTTTCCCCTAACATGATTCAGCATGGAGTCAGCATATTCTTTACTGCAGCCAAACAACGCAACCATCGATAACCAGAAGGATAATTTCTTCTGTGTGTGGAAAGCAAAGGCAGGTAACTAGACCATGTGAAGACTTTCTTCATGAATAAAGAGAAATAGTTTGCATTGAGCATCCTGGATTGTACTCCTCTGCTTCTGTTCTGTGTCCACACAGCAGTGTCATTGGTATTCAGAAGATGATGTAAGATGCAAGATTTAATTCATATAAAATTGCATTAAATGAAAATGTTTTAAATGTCTTACTTAAAAGGTGAAAATTATCAGATAAGGCAAAACTCAGCTGTATTCTTTCAACAAAAGAACTATCTTAAATTTAAAAATTCAGACAGAATAAATGTAAAAGTATAGGAAAATATATACCATACTAAAATTAATCAAAGGAAACTTGAAGTGGACATATTAAGTATTAAATGCAAAATAGACCTGTTACAAAGATCATTCTGTAATAAAAAAGAAGGCATAATACCAAAATATTATTTATCCAATCATAGGGATAAAGATGCAGTGGTCATATGGCCAGAAAGAGCCCGAGTATTAGAAGAACCCAGCGGAGCCCAATGTGTTCGGGGTAGAACAAGTTGGCAGAGCATGTTCTGTGGTAGACCATGGAGGTGAGCTGCGTTTAGATTGTGTGAGACCACGTGGACTCTTGTGAGATGCTCCCAAAGAACTCAAAGTAGGACTGGGAGCCACAGTGTTTGCTTCGTGCTGTAACTTGATTTAATACTTAGTCCTTAGGTGACTCCTAGAAATTCCACACAGCCTAAAAGTGAAGACAAGAGCTGATGAAGAGCCCCCCGTATTAAAGGACTGGCTGGGCCTGATAGTGTAGCATCAGAAAATAGACTGATTCTTCTCATCGCTTTTGTCAAATTTGTTCCGTCACATCTTCCTTCTGTGTGTCTGAATTATATATGTGATACCTTTTAAGTTTAATTTTTACTTATTAAGCAGTCTAGACTGAGCTTACACACACACACACACACACACACACACACACACACACACACACAATCACCCACTTTAGTGCTTCTGTGCCTCCTTCAGCTCAGGACTGTCCCAGTCTTGGGAATCAGAAGAGAAGAGCTTCTCTTGGTCCTACCTAACTGGTAGAACTGGCACAAGTTTTTGGTCAGGATCTAGGTGAGTAAGAAAGGCAAAAGGGGAAAACGGATTCTCTCTGCGGTTTTGGATGAACTTCTTTAATTCCATGTGCATGTGTATACATGTGCAAGTTCTCCCCCTCTGCACGCACACATGCACACATGTATGCATGAATGCTTCTATTACTCAGTTAAGGAATGTACTCTCTAGCTGGCTTCTTATCATGCCCTGTTGTTCTGGCTTCTGCCTTGGGAGTATGCCCCCTACCTCTCTGTGCTGGCATCTCCTTTTCCCAGTGGCAGGAAGCTCTCCTGGATAGGGTCCCTTCCAGGTAACCAATCTTCTACCACCATCTGCCTTGTTCACTTGGCCCACTAAAACCATTGGAATTGTAGACTGCTCACACTTTCTCTCATTCCCTTTCTTCTAGAGCAGCTCCAAGCATCTCTCTTCTCTGTCATCCATGCCCTTAACTTATCTAAAGGTTGCTCTACACTCTATGGTGGAGTCTTGTAGTGGTCTGTGAGTTTGTTTCTGCAGCCTCTCCAAAGGCTATGATGACATGTGTTCTCTCACTTGGGAGTTCTTGGGGCCTCACTCAGAGGAACTTCCCTACTCTAAAGAGAAAGGGGGCGGTGGCATCCCTTACTGAGCTAGCTGTTCTCAGAGGCAGTGCTTAACCAGCAGCTCCCCAGCTCTACACAGTCTAGAGGTGGGAGAGAAATCTGAGTATCAACATACACTCTCTGTATCCTGGAAGTGTTTTGTAGGCAACTCTCTGTGTCCAGGATCCATGTTTAGGGTTCAGCCATCGAATCTTCACTCTGTGCGGGAGAGTTTGCACATTGAAATCTAGCTATCCACAACACTTCATTCATTGTATGAATAAAACATACAAGATTTTTCTTTGAAAAGCTGTGCTGTGGCAAAAGTCTTTTAAGACCTTGTTCAATGAAAAGTGTTTATCAGAAATCAACTCATCATTTAGCATTTGATTTGGAGAGGAGTCACCTTTGCCGTATAAAGCATTTTAAAAAAGTTGCATTTTAAAAATTAGCCACCATGTATGGACATACTTCTTGGCAAAGTAGACAATAGTAAGAACATCTATAAATGCCAAGTTTGTAGAAATTGAATGTTAGCTAACTTTACCATAGAGTAAGTATATCACCAGGCTCTGTATTGATGATTTTCACTGAGACTCGTCTAGTCAACAATTGGGCCGTTTTCCCAAAGTGCCCTGTTTTTTTTCTTTTATTAGAAAAGTGATTAAAACGTGAAGAAGTGATTGTTCTTGTGGTGATCAAAGATGGAGAAACAGATTCGGGAGGAACTATTGATCAAGACTACTTTTCTGTGGAGAGATCACTTTGTCAAAGCTGTTCGAAAACTATTTGTATCTAGTTGCTTTTAAATTTCTGGAAATAAAAGTGACAACATTTAGATAAAACCAGTGACTTGAATACACCAAATATCAGAATCCATCTTGTTAGAATTCTCTCATGAAAGTACTGGAAGAGATCACTTTGTCAAAGCTGTTCAAAAACTATTTGTATCTAGTTGCTTTTAAATTTCTAGAAATAAAAGTGACAACATTTAGATAAAACCAGTGACTTGAATACACCAGATACCAGAATCCATCTTGTTAGAATTCTCTCATGAAAGTACTGGAAGCAGCTTGCAGCCCCTCCTGGGGGCTCAGTAGATGACTGGATGGTGTGGAATGTCACTTCTACAGAGAGGGAAAGACATCTGGAGGGGAGGCTCCAACCACTGAGAACCTTTGTGAAGCCAAGCCTTTTGACATGCACAAGTAAAATGTAACTAAGAAGTGATATCAACCAAGACACACTGACCACTGGCTAGCAACATCTGGAAGTTAGAAAAACCCTGGAGGTGTTCTTAATTCTCTACATTCTTCTGTGATAGACCATTTTGTTTCTAATCGGCCATGAATGTTTCAACAACCAAGTGTCACTGATAGCTGTCAGCCAGACTCTCTGTCCCCACAGCTGTAGGTGGGATCTAGTGGGCTCCTCATTCATTTGCCCAATGACGCTCTCTCTCAGGCCACCTGCTCCTTTGGAACCACACCTGGACCTGTGAAGTGCCAGCACACACCTAGGAGGGTTTCGGGAATGGCCCTTGTTGGGTCATCCAGTTGGGAGAAAGACCGCCTGTGTCCTTCTGTATCCGGGGTGCAGTTGAGCCCTCTCCTCCTAACTTGAAGACGCCTAGTTGTGGCCCTGGCTCCAGCAGCAGGGCTGACTTTCTGAGACATGCCTGTCTGTGCAGTTTTTGTCCCTGTGGGACATTGGAGGGTGTGTCCCCACAGACTGTTAGCAGCTTCTTGGTTTTTGTTTCTTTTCTCTGCAGCTTTGATGAGGGTTAAAAAAATATATAGCTGGTCTACTTTTTTGTTTTTCCAAATGAAAAATATCATTTAAAAATGAGAATGCTAAGACTTAAAGATGCAGCAGCGAGAAGCACAATTGTATTCACTTCTGAACTGTAGCTGGTGAAGATTTCATGTCTGTCTGGTGGCCTGTTGAGATGAAAACATCCCACAAGTGAGAATAGGCATGGAGCTAGTTGAAGGTCTTGGGGGTAAAAGGTCAAAAAGCAGAAAACCAAAATTAGAAGATACAACAAGGGTCTCACAGAGGACACAGGGTATAATGGTCTACTCTGTCCCTTTAACAGTCAAGCCACGCCCACTCCCTCCCTGTCCACAGAGGCAAGCTGCTGGGAGGCTTCCAGCCTGAGTCCTTCCTTCTCTCTCTCTCTCTCTCTCTCTCTCTCTCTCTCTCTCTCTCTCTCTCTCTCTCTGAGGCAGCTTCTGTTTCTCTCTTCTCCCCACTTCTCCCCTTCCTCTCTCTCTGTCTCTCTCTGCTCTTCCCCCTTCTCCCCTTCCCTTCCATAACCCACTAAATAAATACCCAACTTCACTCTTCATGGCGTGCCTATCCACGTCTCTGTCTCTCTCCCACCGCGTGGCTCCCTGGCTGGGACAAGCTGCCTTTGGAGACCTGCAGCATGGTCTCACGGCATGCCTATCTGTCTGTCTCTCCTCGTGGCACTGGCTGCCCCATCGAGGTCTCTCACTCATCACATGGTTCCCTGCCCACTCGTGGCCCACTGCGGTCTTGGGACACTATGTCCCTTGCCTGCTGCCGCTTGGGGACCTGCAGCATGGTCTCGGGACCCACTGCCCACTGCAGCCACTTGGGGATCGCAGTATATTATTTAATCCATTACACAGGGCATAGAAGAGGTGCTGTGTATTCTTTAGTATCAGAATGCTCCTGAGTAGATTATCTATAGTCTCCCTGTGTCGATATTAAGTGCTTTTAACATTGTTTAAAAGAAGAAATTGGGAGGGGAAAGCAAGTGCTCCTCTTGCTTTGTACAATAACTGAAATATAGAAGAATGACCCTGTGTTAGAGACAGAATGCTTCTGCAAATGTGTGGTCTTGTGAGAGAAGAAAGAACAGGCTGATGATGTATATCTTATATCTACCTCTTATATATTTCCACATATCTCTCAGGTGTGTATAACATATATCTGGCTCGATATTTGTAAGCAACATTAAGTTGGATAGTATTTAATTTGGTGACTGGGTTATCGAATTGCATATTTGGAGTTGCCTGTACAATGAATTTATTGTCTTTGATGACCCCTGGGTCTCATCTTGAGGGATCCTACCAAGGAGTCCAGGACAGTTGGACTCAGGGGAGACACTCTGGGAGACCAAAAGTCTGTTCTGTAACCACGTGACCCAAGGACCTGCTTTGTACACGTGTGGGAAGCTGAGCCTTTGACTTAGATGCTCCCAGCTGGTTTCACTAGCTAAGAATTCATTAGTTCACATTACATTTAACATATGCCAGCACAAGATAACAAGGACAGAGTGACTGGTGGGTCCTGCAGTAGCCACCAGGGAAAGGAGTGACCGACAACAGATAAATGAGTGAAGATGCAGATACTGCTCAAAGTGGGATGTTACTTTGTTAGAGAACAGGAAATATTTTGTCCTTAAGGAGTTAAGAGCAATGTAAGATTCTGTCTGATCTTGCAGGGGTTAAATAGTCTATGTGATCTCTTACTGTAACTTCATGGAACATTGCTAGGTAAATAAAAGCCTTTGTTCATTGGATCCTATTTAGGTGAATAAAGGTTTTCACTCTTTGGTACTCAGATTTATGCAGGAACTTTTCCTCATATGCTGCTTTAGATTCTAGTAATTCATAGGAAACATATGTAATCTTTCTCTACTGAAGGACTAATTAACAGGACTTCATTACCCTGTTTCCCTCCCTGTCCATTGGAAGATGTGGTTATTAGGTTGCGTGCTTTATTTATTGACACTGAAGTGGTCTCATCAGATTATTGCTAAGAGTGCCAGTTCCTATGAGTTGTAGGCATTTGGTGTTCTATAAAATGACCAGATAGTGAAATTCCTAATTTTCACTGTTAATTTATTCATTACTTTCTGTGGAAGTTTTATTGAGATGTAATTTAATCTATCTATACAACCCATCCATTTCAAGTGCAAACTGTGATAGTCTTTAGTATATTCCCAGAGTTGTTCAACCATGACCACATTCTGTCTTCTCCAAACAGACCATGGGTTACAATAGCAATCACTACCATCTTTCAGTCCAAGAAAGTCACAAACCTTTTTCCTGTCTCTGTGATTTGCCTGTTCTGAACACATCATATAATGGATGCATGTAGTGTGTAGCCTTTGATGTATGGCTTCTTTCAGATTCCTTGCCATTGTAGCTTGTCAGTACTTCATTCCCTTGTTGAAGACTCACACTCCTTTCCATGTATGTACCACATCTCATTTGTTTTCCTGTCATTTGGCAGACACGTGGGATCTTTCCACATTTTGACTATTCTGAATAATGCTTCCACAACCATTCATGCATAAGCTTCTGTTCATTTCTCCTGGGAGTACATCAGTATTTACCCCTTTGAGGAATTAGACTACTTTGTAAAGCAGCTATACCATATCTTGGCCAAAAGTAGTTATTCGCTGTCTATTTTAATACAGGGATGACAACTCTAAGTGTGAGTGAATTCATACTGATTATGCAAGGCATGAATCAAGTTTGTATATCCTATAACCAGCTTATTCTGGAGTGCTAGGGAGTGGAGCCTCCTTGGAGTAGCTGAATGAAGAGGAGGCAGGAAGAGGTTTGGGATGAGTGGTGCTAAGTCTAAGAAGTAGCTGGATATATTGAAAGAGGAGACTATGTTCTTGCTTGTCACTGTGGTGGCCTCTGTAGACTTATAGGAAGTGGCACTGTTAGGAGGTTTGACCTTGTAGGAGTAGGTGTGGTCTTGTTGGAGAAAGTGTGTCACTAGGGGAGGGCTTTGAAGTTTCAGATGCTCAAGCCAGGTCCAGTGTCTCTCTCTTCTGCTGCTTGCTGATCCAGATGTAGAATCCTTGACTCCTTCTCCAGCACTATCTCTGCCTGCACACTGCCATGGTTTCTGCCATGACAGTAATAGACTAAATCTCCGAACTGTAAGGCAGTCCCAGTTAAATGTTTTCCTTTATAAGAGTTTATTGTGGTCATGGTGTCTCTTCATAGCAATGGAAACCCTAAGATAAGTAGTTATTGTTGGTTGTAAAGACTAGTTGTATATTTATTTATTTTTAAAGTATTTTAAGTTAGATGCATACTTGTATAAAATGGGTTTCATTGAGACACTTTTTTAAATGGGCTAATCTTTTAATTGTTCATTTCTTGCATTTGCAGTACTCTTGGTGACATCCTTGGCCTGGGTCTCTTTGTCATGGTCCTTTACTGAACAACTGTAGCCAACTACTTTATGCGTTTTCCCCCCCAATCAGTTTTAGAGAGGCTCATCCCCTAGTCTCCTGTCGCCGTCAACCTTAATTAGGCTGATTTGGTGCAAAGGGCAGCCATCAACTTGACACACAGGCTCATCACAGTTGGATGCAAGCACCCAAACATGCGGGCTTGGTCCTTGTGCTAGACCGTCATGGAGGAGGATGTCCTTAGCATCTCTTGTAAAGCAGTGTTACCATCTGTGACATCTCCCTCACACCTCCAGCAGCAATGTCTTCCTGGGCCACAGCAGTGGGTTATGGGTAAAGCCAGATCTTGAATGCACTGGAGCCTGTATGCCACTTTGAGATGGCAGGGAAGAAGGCTCACTGAGACATTTTATATATCCACATAACGTACATGGTTTATAGTCAACCCTATATTACCAGGGTTCTACCCCCTCTCTCTTTCCACTGATCCATTTCCTCTTTCCTAGTAGTCCCTTGTTACTTTCATGCCCCCCACCCCCAGTTCCACATATAAGAGGAAAACGTGTGCATCTTGTCTTTCTGAGCCTGGATTATTTCAGTTAATACATGGCCTTCAGATACATCAGTTTTGCCGCATGCGATATGATTTCCTTCTTCTTTAGGACTGAATAGCACTCCATTAAGCATACATACAGTATTTACTCTACCCATTCATCTGTAGATGGACACCAAGGCTGTTATGATCAGTGCTGCAGTAGGCATGGGTGTGCAGTTGTGTGTTGTATTTGTTTCTCTGTGTGTAGCCAAGAGTGGTATATCTCAATCATATATATTTATTTTTGATGTTTTGGGAAACCTTCATTCTGATTTCCATCCTGGTTGTACTAATTCCTTTCCTTCCAATGGCATATAAGGGTCCCCTTTTCCTTATTTGTTTTTCTTTGTTTTCTTTATTATAGTTCTTCTGACTAGAGTGAGATGGATCTCAGTATAGTTTTAATTTGATTCCCCCGATGGCTAAAAATGTTGACTATTTTTATTATTTTATTAATTATTTCTTTTACGTTAGAGATTTTAATATAATCACATCATTTCCCCTCCCCCTCCAAGCCTTCCCATATACTTTCCTTGCTCTCTTTCATATTCATAGCCTCTTTTTCATTGTTTTCACATGCATATATATGTGTGTATGTATGTGCATAGATATGTAGTCCTAAATATAAGATGCTCAGTCTGTATAATGTTACTTATAGGTGTGATTTCAGGGCTGACCATATGGTAATAGATGACCAATTGGTGTGCTCTTCCCCGAGGAAGACTTTCTCCCACTCTCTGCATTCCTTAGTTGCCTGTATTCTTTGTGTAGGGTTCAGGCCTCATGGTGTTTCCTGTGTTCACGTTAGCATGTGCATTGTTGTTGTCCCTGCTCAGCTCATCTTTAGACAGTCATTTTGCTGAGCCTTTATGGGTGTAGCTTCTGACACTGCTGAGAGACACAGTCTCACAGCAAGCTCCCTGCTCCTCTATCTGCTTCTGCCCCTCTTCCCACTGTTTGCTGAGCCTTAGGCGTGGGAATGCTCTTTAGATGGACCCACTGGGACTCAGCTCCACAACTCTGCATTCTGACTGGCTGTTGTTCTCTAAAAAACTCCTCCTGTGGATCATTTTCTAATGTATTTATTGGCCTTTTATCCTTCTTTTGAAAGTGTTTTCTCAGTTCAGCTCCCTATTTGTGGGTTGAGACTTTTTATTGTTTTGTTTCGCTTTTTTCTGGCTTCTTTATATGTTTGAGATATTACTCTCCTGTGAAGTGAATAGCTGGTGAAGACTTCATTCTGGACTCTGTCCCCTTTCTCTGTCACCTTCTTTGCTGTGCAGCAGCTTATAACGTAATGCACTCCCACTGTTAATTCTTGCCATTGTGTCCTGATCTTTGGAGGTCTGTCCAGAAAGTTTCCGCTTATGCATATACCCTTATGGCATTTTCCTGATGTTTCTGCCAGTCAAGGTTTGGGACTTTCATTAGGTCTTTGATCCACCCTGGCTTGATTTTCACACAGGTGGTGAGAGCTGCAAATCTACTCTCGTTCTTCCGCTCGGTTTCTGCAGCACCCATTCCCCCCCCCCAGAGTAGGGGAAATTCCCTCCATGATTTCAGTGAATAGTCTTTTTGGGTGGGGTTTGAGACAGGATTTCTCTGTGCAGCTTTGGCTGTTCTGGAGCTCGCTCTGTAGACCAGGCTGGCCTTGAACTCAGAGATCCACCTGCCTCTGCCTCCTGAGTGCTGGAATTAAAGGCGTGTGCCACCACCCAGCTGCCCCATGGATCCTATGGTCAGTCCCTTGATCGTGCCCCAGAATTCTTGGCTGTTGGGCTCATGCTTACTTACTTATTTTTCTTCTTTGATTGTAGTGCTGCTTCGACCTTGCCTTCCATTTCTAATCTTCCTTCCTTCATTGCAACTACTTTTTCTCTTTCGTGGCATTGGCCCCTGAGATAGGTCAGTGTTAACAGACTCCCTCTAAAGGTGGGAGATAGAATGGACAGCCTTTCCACTTCTCACCACCCAGAGGAGTCACCCTTTCATCTGGTGTAAGGCTTGTGAGAAGTATGAACTTACCTTGTGGGTAGGACTGCCCAATCCTCATCAGGCATGCCTGGCTCACCTTTTAGATAAGGTTTCTGATTTCTCTCTCCTCAAGAAATAGAAATAACAACAGCAATAATAACAATACTGTCTATTCAGGTGTTCATGCTGGCAAAAGTGAATGTCCATTGTACCTAGTATTTCACGCTTCCCTTCTGGGTTTTTCTGGGCTGTACCTGCCCACTGGGGGACAGAAAAGTCTGGGGAATATTACCTCTTTCCTTTTAGGTGTCTGCCAGCCAATGGTTGAGGTCCAGAGCTGTCTGGAATGGTTTTAAGTCTGCTTGCTTTCTAGGGCAATGTTGCACCAATCTGAAGTCCCTACCACTAAAGTATTCTCCAGATAGATTACTTCAGTGTACTCCAAGGCTGGGCCAGCACGGAGCTCCACTGCTTGTCTGATCTTAGCCACTAGCCTCCTCAGAGGGGAAGGCAACAAACCACTGGGTAGAAGGGTGGCACCATTTCTCATGCTTCCCACAACTATGGCTCACACACCTGCCCCATCTCCTGATGGACGAGATTGACCAGTCTTAAAGGAAAAGCAAGCTACACTCTGGTGTCTTCAGTCCAAGTCCCACTACTTATACTTTCCAGTAATCTTGCTTCAGTTGCCTTCCAACAGGCCACAAGATAGACACTGGCAGAGGTGGTATGGCTGTACTTGCTCTAAAGGACAAGGAAAATGTGGAGACTTTGATTTTGCAAAGCAACAAGCTTTGGGCGCACCTTCCTGAAGATGGCTCCCCTTTGCAGCACCCAGCTTTCATGTTGAGAAATGCAGAAATCCTCTTTGCCACCAGCTAGCTACACGGCTCCCAATTCATCTGATTTCAGCATGCTTTTCTGTTCCCGTGACCATTTCCCAACTATGTCCGTCTTCCTTTGCCTGTCTGTTGCCTCTCCCTGTCTTGTCTACCAAGCAAGAACTGGTGTAGCCAAGGCGCTTTCTATCCTGCAAAGCTCTGTCTCTTCCAGCCTCTGAGTGTCAAGATTAAACTCCAGTGAGTTCTATCAACGACCTCGCTGAGAAGGCATTGTCTGGCTTGTTTGCTTCTGAAGTCACCGAGAGGATGGAAAGCGCTGCCTGCTGTTAATCTGTTCTTTTCATACACTTAGCTCAGAAGTAGTCAAGTCCTTTCAGGTCATATTTCCAGGGGCCAACAACGCTCAGTCTTTTACCAAAGAGGTACAAGAGTCTGCAAGGTATGTTACATAGGCAAAATAAAACTTTACCCAGGTGAACCATAGCCGTGGTCCAAAGTGGACTCCTGGGCCTGTTACATGACAGATAATCCAGTCAGAACTTGAACATCCTTACTACTGTTGTGTCCTCTATTTTTGTGACATCCTTTGAGACCTAAGTACATCTCTCTTGAGGTCAGTTGACTCTCTGGTTCTGCAATGTTTCAACGTTGTTTTTTAACGTTGGTAGAGACTGGCTGGTTATGTTATTGGAGATGTCTTATCTACCGTCCTGCTACTGAGGCAGCGGGCTTGTTTCACCATCAATAAACTCTCTGTACTTCCGTGTATTACCTGGTCTTCTCTGAGTCTGGAAACCAAGACGCAGGAGGAATTGGTGATGCTGGACAATGAATGCCTGCTGGATGCCAGTACTCACAAATGTACCCTAGACTGGATGGGCTGGTGTATTGTTTAGCTACTGGTGAAATCTGTATCTAAATGCATATTTTTCTAACTTTCTATCAGAAAGCTCAGAAATTAATTTATTTTTGTTCTACTCGTATTATCCATCAACATCTTGATAAAAAAAATTCTACACTCTTTTCATTATATTTTTTAACTGTCTCAGTTTTGAGGCTTTTAAAGACATTGTTAGCCACTTTAACAATCTATAGACAGAGTTTTCTTTTAAGTATTATTTGGAAAGTTGAAGTTTAAATAATTTCCAAATCTCCCTTTCCTAAAATATAGCTATTATTTCTTTAAAGAATTGTAAGTTTCTGGCTCTCCTGAGGGCTCTCCCCTATGCCTCCCTACCATCTGGGTCATCCTTTGTCATGCTAAGGATGTGTGTGGGTTTGTTTTTATTGTTGTTATTTTAAATTATATTTAGAAAATACAAAATGCTTGATAATAGTCCTTTAATCTCCATATTGGGATGTGTGCAGGAGTTGCCTCAAGTCTTCACTGTGGGCTCTTCTGATTCAGACTGTCCTTGGGGTAAAGTGTAGGGGCTGAATGGTCTCCTTAACCCCCTTCTTTTCTGGGGATTGGGTGGGAATGTGCCTCACCATTGTGAAGAAGTATTGTGGTCCTGCATCCTTTAGGAGAGCTCAGCTTAACTCTGCTTGATGCCACCACCCAGGAAGCAAAGGCCAATGCCCTAAATGTGACAGAGTTGGCCTGGCAGGTCCTAGCATTCACAGGTATCCTGCTGTGGATCAGTATCCTCTCTGGGGTGGAAAGACAGAAGCCCAGCTCGTTCCTTCATTGCTTGTACACTCTGCATTTGAGAATTAACTTTCTCGCCAACTTTTATGTGTAAGTTTGTAGCTCTGATGCTCGTAATTGGCCATTTGTAATTCTAGGACCAACTCTGCGGTGCTCCGTGGTTGCTTATGGGCACAGGTGGAGTGGTGAAACATCTGAGTCATCTCAGGCAAATGTTCCCAGCTGAGGTTTCTTGTTTCAGCTCTCCTACCGCAAAGAACTGTTCTTTTCTCAGTCTATTTAGTGCCATTTTCCCCCATTTCTATATTCCTTGTTGCTGACATCATGTCTAAAATAGGCCCAAACTCAGGGCTAAAATACCATCTTCCCTTTTACATGCAAGGACATGACAGTCCTTGGGAGAAAATACCACTACTGGATATCTCTGTAAGAGCAGCCTCTAGTACTGTTGGCTGTGAGTTCAGTGTTAATAAATCAGCAGTATTCGATGAGTTCTTTAAACAAAAGCAAGCATGGAACATTATTAACATATTGATCATCGCATGTGACCAGAGGCTTGCAAGAACAGACTCCTGTAATGTCCCAAGGAGCAAGGACTCCGTATTTGTTAATTCAGGTTTTGAAGTAACTTTGATGTAAAGATAAGCCCTCAGCCAATTTGATGTGTAAATACACACATTGTTCTGTAAGGAGATCTCTTCAAGGAATCAACTCACTGCTTCCGTGTTTCAGAAATATCTTACTTGAATCTAACTAAACAGTTTCTCAGGCACCATGTGGAAATCACATTGGCTCTCTTAAGCCTCACATTGGCCTCACCTGAACTCTTACCTGACCTTATGGCATCACCAAATCCAACCACCTTGAATAATGAGGACTGACAGTGCCTCTTTCTTGCCCTTATTACTTCCTCAGGTTTATAGGAACATGGCCACTAGGATAAAGCACGGGGCTTTTGAATTCTTTGGATCTGTATCATCTGGAGACTTTCACTTGGCAAATGGTGGTTGTTATGTAGTGTTGAGTTGAGCTTTGAGCTTTTGAAAAGACGACCCCAAACAACAACAGTTTTCTCCACAGGTTTGTTTTCAGTGTCACAATTCAAGAGCTTGCCACGAGATTCTGAAGGCTGGCGGTGTCTGATCACTCTGAGTCATTTAAGCCCACCCGGTACATCTCCCCTCATTCAGATTTATTTGCTGATCCGTTAAGTGAATCATTCACCGCTACCCACTCAGAGGTTCGGTACACTAATAAAAATAGCAAGAAAATAGCAACAGACTGCCTGCAGATACCCGTGCTGGCGGCCACAGACAGGAGCAGCCCTCAGGGTTACTCAGAGAAGCCACCCCTCACAGGGAAAGGTAGTGAACGCAGTCTCGTGGCTGCCGGGGTGCAGAGAATCAGCAATGGCTGTGGGCCCAGGCTGAAGCAAGGCACATCTACCACCCCTCTAGGGCTGAGGGAATGTTGTGGAATAGAAGGGCAGAAAGCACATAAGAGCTACGACATGGGGAGGAGGGCCTCGGAATACCATGCTCTAGACTAAACACAAGTACAGCTGTTATTAACTCTCATCAACTGTAGTGACTGCGCTGGGCCCACACAAGACTGGCTCTCTCAACAGTCTTAATCGAGAAAGGGGAGGGGCTTATGGATTTTACCCTTTACCTCTGAACTGTAGGCCATTGAATGATTCTGTGAGAGGGGAACCACTGTCATTGGTTCTATACAAACTTTTGAGGCCACCAGGCCCCAATACATAGCCCTAAACCCATGGTCACACAGATAACCCTGGTCATCTCAGTGGGTCACAATGATCTATGAGATTTTTGAAGAGACGGGTGAGAATGGTCACTATGCATGACCTACATGTATAAAATGTAAGAAAAAATTCATTCAGAAAACATAAGGAAAGTAGGAATTTCCTGCCTCATTTCTGAGTTCTCGTCCCCCTCCCTGTAGCGGAAGGGGCAGTGGTGGGCACCCCCACTCTCACTGGACTCCCAGACTTAGATCCCAATCTGTGCTTGTCTCTCACAAATCTCATCAGTCATCACGCTAACCCAGTCCCTAGACAATAATTGTAAGTAAATTCACTTTCTCAAGGCTCCTTATGCTGTGTCAGAGGATTACCAAGAGATCACTCACCAGAGCAGGCAGAAGGAAGAATTCAGGTGGAGCCAGTGTCGGCGATTGGGAAACTGTTTGGTCAGAGATTAGAATCAGATGTTTCCTGACACACATGGATAGGCAGATTCCTGGAAGAGATTTTCTTACAGAACAGTACATGTTTGTGTGTTGGATTAGCACAGTGACTGTCATTATTCACCAGGTTACAAAAACACCCTAGTGGAAGTGTGGCTCATTAGGCGTGGGAGAGCTAGCTTGGCAAAGGATTGGCAACTGCCACTGCCATTCAATAACTTCATTTGCTTTTGTATTTGTACCATGTCACCCTTAACCTTCTCTCCCACCTCCTCATGATGCCCTAAGCTCTGAGTCCCTGCCTCTCAGGAGAGTGGAAGCCCTGAGTCCCTGACTCTCAGGAGAGTGGACATCACAATAATACTTGGATGACGAATCCTAAGACTTTTGGATTTCGTTGTTTTTTTTTTAATTTTTAAATTTTTTTTTATATTTTTAATTCTTTAATTGAGCTATATATTTTTCTTCACTCCTCTCCCTTCTTCTCACCTCACCTTCTACCCTCTCCCATGGTCCCCATACTCCCAATTTACTCAGGAGATCCAGTCTTTTTCTACTTCCCATGTAGATTAGATCCATGCGTGTCTCTCTCAGGGTCCTCTTTGTTGTCTAGGTTCTCTGGGATTGTGAATTGTAGGCTGGTTTTCTTTGCTTTGTGTCTAAAAGCCACTTATGAGTGAGTACATGTGATACTTGTCTTTCTGGGTCTGCAATTCCTCACTCAATGTGATGTGTTTCAGAGCCATCCATTTTCCTGCAAAATTCAAGGTATCGCTATTTTTTTCTGCTGTGTAGTACTCCATTGTGTAAATGTACCACATTTTCCTTATCCATTCTTCGGTCAAGGCGGCATTTAGGTTGTTTCCAGGTTCTGGCTATGACAAACAATGCTGCTATGAACATAGCTGAGCACATGTGCTTGTGGTATGATTGAGCATCCTTTGGGTATATGCCCAAAAGTGGTATTGCTGGGTCTTGAGGAAGGTTGTTTCCTAATTTTCTGAGAAATCACCATACTGAAATCCAAAGCAGCTGCACTAGTTTGCACTCCCACCAGCAATGGAGGAGTGTTCCCTTTACCCCACATCCTCTCCAGCATAAGTTGTCATCAGTGTTTTTGATCTTGGCCATTCTTACAGGTGTAAGTTGGAATCTCAAATCAAGTTGTTTTGATTTGCATTTCTCTGATAGCTAAGGATGTTGGACATTTCCTTAAGTGTCTTTCAGCCATGTTAGATTCCTTTGTTGAGAGTTCTCTGTTTATGTCTGTATCCCATTTTTTAATTGGGTTATTTGTCCTTCTGATGACCAATTTCTTGAGTTCTTTACATATTTTGGAGATCAGTCCTCTGTCTGATGTGGGGTCGGGGAAGAGCTTTTCCCATTCTTTAGGCTGCCATTTTGTCTTGTTGATCTTGTCCTTTGCTTTACAGAAGCTTCTCAGGTTCAGGAGGTCCCATTTATTAATTGTTTCTCTCAGTGTCTGTGCTACTGGGGTTATATTTAGGAAGTGGTCTCTTGTGCCAATGTGTTCAAGTGTACTTCCCACTTTCTCTTCTATGAGGTTTAGTGTGGTTGGTTTTATGTTGAGGTCTTTGATCCATTTACACTTGAGTTTTGTACAGGGTGATAGATATAGATCTATTTTCATTCTTCTACATGTTGATATCCAGTTATGCCAGCACCATTTGTTGAATATGCTTTCTTTTTTCCATTTTATATTTTTTGCTTCTCTGTCAAAAATCAGGTGCTCATATGTGTGTGGATTGATATCTGGGTCTTTGATTCAGTTCCATTAATCCTCCTGTCTGTTTTTTATGCCAATACCAAGCTGTTTTCAGTACTGTAGCTCTGTAGTAAAGTATGAAGTCAGGATTGTGAAGCCTCCAGAAGTTCCTTTATTGTTCAGGATTGTTTTGGCTATCCTGGGTTTTTTTGTTTTTCCATATGAAGTTGAGTATTGTTCATTCGAGGTCTGTGAAGAATTTTTCTGGGATTTTGCTGGGCATTGCATTGAATCTGTAGATTGCTTTTGGCAAGATTGCCATTTTTACTATGTTAATTCTACCTACCCAAGAGCATGGGAGATATTTCCATTTTCTGGTGTCTTCTTCAATTTCTTTCTTCAATGATTTAAAGTTCTTGTCATACAGGTCTTCCACTTGTTAGGTTAGAGTTACTCCAAGATATTTTATGTTATTTGTGGCTATTAGGAAGGGTGATGTTTCTCTGATTTCTTTCTCAGCCCATTTATCATCTGTGTACAGGAGAGCTACTGATTTTTTTTTGGGTTAATCTCATATCCTGCTACATTACTGAAAGTGTTTATGAGTTGTAGGAGTTCCTTGGTAGAAATTTTGGGGTCGCTTATATAAACTATAATATCATCAGCAAATAGTGAGAGTTTGATTTCTTTTCCAGTTTGTATTTCATTCTTAAATGACCTTCCTGATTGGTGATGTTTCCAGGGAACATCAGGAACGTGTACAGGGGATTATAAGTTCTTCTGGCTTCTAATAGGATTGGATCATGCTCTAGCTATGCTAGGAGTTGATCATAGGCACACCTTCTCTCCGAGTCTTGCCTCAGTGGTGGGATCCTAACCTAAGCTTCCCCTGGAAGCCTCTCCAGCTGCTGGCCAACTTTATCTTACCAGAGAGAGGGAGGTAGGCAGGACTGAGAGTTTTGTGGAAGTATCACTCATCCCAGGGTAGATCATAGGCTCACCCTTACCATTTGCCTAGGAATTAGGTCAGCCCTGGGGGATGACCCTGTTGGCAGAATCCATGAAGTGATGGAATCATGGACACCATGGTGAAACTCCTACTAAAGGGAGACTGTGCTGCAAGGAGATTTATTGTCACTCATTCAAATGGTCAGACACTGCCCTTGTCCTACCATAGTCCAGGTCATTCTGGGTAACAAACCATCAATGTCAAAGTCAAAGAAAATGGCAGGCTATCAGAGACCATAAGTTTCTGCTCTAAGGTCAATGGTGGCTTGTTGGGCACATGGTTTCGATTCATTACTGCTGTTGTTGGCATTCCCAGATGATAATGGCTTATGGACTTGAAGGTAGGGCCATCTAGGGACAGTAAAGATAAGCATCTTTCACACTTGGAAGTTCCATTCTGAGATGAAGGAGGTAGTGATTGAGGTCAAGGAGATAGTTCATTCTTTAGGAAGAGAAATAGTTTTGAAGGTAAAAAAGAATAATATTTAGGGAATATTATCAAATATGGAAGTACTTACCTGGTCCTGACCTGGGAGCAGGTGAGAAGGAATGAAGTCAAGAATGGGTGGAGGGAAGGGAAAAACAGAACTATCTCTGCTTGCACACCCCCAAAGGTGTCCACTACCCTAGTGACAGCCACCCTGTCCAAAAGGCTGGCCAGACACGAGAGTATCCTGTAAGGACATTTTTATAGTGACCACTTCACATTCTGAGGTTGAGAAACCAGGGTTTAGTGTAGGTTATTCAGGTGGAGTATGGAAGGGGTTCCTAGACCATGCCCCTGGCGGAGTCTGTTGCTGTAGGCCTTCCTACTAAGGGGTGGTCCTCAGGCCACCTTGCACCTCCTGTTAGATAAGTGCTCTGCCACCAAGCATCACTTGTAAGTGCTCCACCTCCCGTCTTCGGGAGCCTATTAGAAACATTACCTGGGGCCATGGCTCAGAGGTTAAGAGCACTGCTGCTCTTCCAGAGGTCCTGAGTTCAATTCCCAGCAACCACATGGTGGCTCACAGACATCTGTAATGAGATCTGGCGCCCTCTTCTGGCCTCTAGGCACACATGCAGCCAAAATGTTGTACACACAATAAATAAATAAATAAATAAATAAATAAATAAATAAATAAATAAATCAGTAAATAAATAAAAAGAAAAGAAATGTTGGCTCTTGGCCCCACCCTCAGATCAACTGAGCTAGGCCTTTTGATAGGAACTCCAAGAGATAGGTGCACTGGTGCCAGACTCAGAGCCCTCATCTAGATCTTCGCTGTCCTTGGTTCTCAGGATGTTAAGGCATGGTGAATATATGAAGCAGAATGAGGGCAGAGGCTGGAGGGGGACGCATAACTACACTTAGAAATAGGATGGCAGTGTCCTGAGAAAGCTCTGCAAGGTAAAGACACCTGCTAACACAGCTTGTGGCTAACCTAGGTGTTGGCCACAGGTAAGGGCTGGATTCTGAAGTAATCTCAGTTAACTTTGGCTTTCCTAATTGTCTCAGTCACTCATTGTTCTGAATGTCAAACCACAGCTCACCTACCTGTCACTGTAGGATTGCAGGCCTTGAACATGCCCTGTTTTATAATCTGTGCTTCCTTCTCTGTTAAACCTAATCTTTCAAATATCTGGTGGCAGAGTGATCTCTTCTGAAAAGCCATCCACAGTCTTGACTGGGGTCTCCTTCTCTGTGCACTTCCATCTTCCGTTGTGAGGTTGTGACCAGTGAATAAGCATCAGCTTCTCTTATCCCCTAGAAGTGGATTGTGCAGAGTTGAAAGCTGGAGGAACACACAACCAAGAGGGTGTGGCGTAGTCCAACAGGGGTGGCAGGAAGTCAAAGGGAATGGCTGTTCAAGCTTTCTCTGTAGAGAAGGGCGGTGGTAGAATCATGTGTTTTCCAGTACTTGTACATGCTTACGGTGTAAAGCATGTTGTCTTGATATGTATAACAATGCTGCGCTCTGGAATGACTGTGCTCTGGTCAGTCATCCAAAATAGGAGACAGATGGCCATTTAAGCAGCTCATCCCAAGTCATTTTGCTGTTAGGAAAGCTTTTTTTTTTTTTTTGTTTGCCATGACTGATTACACAATGCATATTAATGCTAGTCAGGGAGGCTGCCTGACTTTGTGCTGTGTGGAAGCCCTTGTGGTGAATGTACTGCGCAGTGAGCCCAATTACGTATGTTTCAGAGACTCTGGAGCCTAATTTGACCATTTTTAATAGTTATTTTATAGCTTCGAGTCTTTGCTCCTATCCTATTAATTCCATCTGCAATTTAGTTCAAATCAATTTCTTAAATAGGCATGTAATAGCTTATTATGTTATTCTTCCTATGGGAAAAATATGATCAAGTTTATTAATTTAGTCTTTCTAAAGTTCACCAAATATCTGTTACCTGGAAAGAAAGGGGATGAACGATTTTAAGGGTGCAGTCCTGAACCAGAAATTACTTTTGCCCTTTAGGAATCTGGCAGCCTAGGAGGGGAGATGTCCCAGGTAAAGATGATGATAAACCTAAGAGCATGGTGCATGCTCTGTGAGCTGCAGGGCAGAGCGAGTGTTGAACGGTTGAGTCTGGGTTTGAAAGGAAGGGCAAAAAGCATACTAGGAGGACTGAACAATTTATAAGAATAAACTTTTATTTTCATGTGCGTGTTGCAAAGGACAGGTAGCATCATCAGGTGGTCCCACATTCACAGGAACATTCCAGTCCCCACAAGAAGAAAGAACTAACCTGCTGCTGTTTAAGTACACATGGATTACCTCTTTGAGCACCCCCAAAACCCCATGAGGTGGGAAGTTCCTTATGTTCATTTTATAGGTAAATAAAGCAAGGTTCTGCTCAAGGTCACCCAGCTGGTCATGGTGGGCCTGGCGTTGCCAACTGGTCTACCTCCAAGCTCGTGTGTTTCCAGCTCTTCAGAAGACTGATATGCATACATTCCACAGATGTGTGTCAGGTATCTGGAACATCTCAGGATTTGGGGGACCCTGGTGTGTGACGTTTCTGCAGCAGTACAGCAAGCTGTGTCCTGTCCCCTGATAAGTGCACAGACACATGCAGCACAGAGGGCACCTATAGTCTTCTGGGGGCATGGTGGTTTGCTGTTACTTACAAATTGAGGGGGTTAATGTGCCCTATTGATCTCAACAAATGGCTTCATTGATTGTCTTGAGAAATTAGAAATGACATAGCTAAAAGAATTCATGGATGGAAAAAGTGAAGGTTTTTAGATGCTAATGTCAGAGATCTACAGCTGAAATATTTTATTAAAATATCAGATTTAGTAGATGTAGACCCAAGCACCCCAGAGGAAACTATACCTAAGCCACTGTCATATACTGTGATATGTATGAGAGAAAAAGAGAGAGAGAGAGAAAGAGATGCAGTTTTGTGATCTGTTGGCCTGCTTAAATAATTTTAAAATACTGAGGCACTCAAGACCAGTGTAACGCCCCCTCGCCCATGAGGCACCTCTATTTGTAGTGTGTGGTCAGCCCTCTAAAGTGGCATTCATGCTGATAGCCTTCATTTTTTTCCTTTTTCTGTTTGTATCAAATGGTGCCATATTTCTGTCATTTTTCATTTTTTTTAATGTCCAATATCTTGGTCATATTAATTTATCTTTGGCTTTTAAGAGAATGGCATTTCATTGTGCCCATGGGGGTATAGATCCCAGAGAGCCAACAGCTGGTGTAGGTGAGGCTGTACTGTGGGCCTTGGGCTCAGCTTCAAGGCAGCGCTCTGTAGTAAGCGAATCTGTGTGAGGAAGAGAAACATCTTGTGACTCAGCTCAAATACTACTAAAGACTCCAGAAGCTGTGGATTGGTTCTTAATACTTTGGTTGTTATTCTGCTCCCCCTACTTGTTCTGTGAACTTGTGAAGATCCCACCCACGGTTGAAGTCAGGCTTGACAAGTCGTGAGAAATTGTGAGGACTGCAGTTCTTCATATCCTGAGTGCAAAGCACTTCTACAATGTTTCTTAAAATGCTGAGTTTCACTTAAGCATCCCAACAAGGAAAAAATAACTCCGAGAGACCAGAAAGCTCACTGGAAACGATGAACCTGTCCCATGAACACACCAAAGGATGCTTGAAAATGATTTGAAAACACTTTTAAGACATCCAGAGTTGGATAGACTATTAATGCAAATACCATTATTCCTTGAATGGAAACAAATGGTTACATTATACATTAGTTATCCTTTGTGCTAAATTAATCACATAAAGAGTAAAGTTCAAAATATGAATGGAGGGCTGGAGAGATGGCCCGGGGGTTAAGAGTGTGTACCTGCTCTTGCAGAGGACTTGGGTTTGGTTTCCAGCACCCATGCCTGTGTGCTACATCTGCCTATAAGTCCAGCTCCAGGGAGATCCCAAACCTCTTCTGGCCTCTGTGGACACTACTAGCACACACACACACACACACTCACACTTAAAAATAAAATGAATCTTGTAAAAATGTCAGGTTTAAAAATACGTAAATGAGATGAATAGCATGAGGTGACTCTGCTGAATTACTCCAGGGATTGGCATTGTCGTCCCTGTCGTTCACTTGAGGAGCTCAGTGGATTTTGTAAAGTTATCTAAATGTTGTCTCCTCCAGGGTATGACATCTCTCTGTGCCTTTCTCCTCTTAGCATTTCGAGTGTAATACTACCGTAGTCTCTTTTCTTGTCCCTTAACACAGGCTGAGTCTTTATTAACTCCACTGAGCTGCTGACACCTCACCCCATGTCGGGGGAACACAAGCTCCATTTACTTTAGGTCTTAGACCTCAGGCCTTCACCCCCAACCTTCCCAGGAATGCCTTATCCAAAGTGACTTTTCCCCTCTGTCGTCTGCCATTTTATCTGAGTCATTGCCTATGACACTTACCACAGGCTATCGTTATCATGTTTGCCCCTTCCTTAAGGAAGGATGGATATGATGCACATCTGTCAGATGAATATAAGCCTTCCCTGAACATTCTCCCGCATTCCCATATCCTTCCATTCATCCACACAACAGGACCAGTTACATACTGGGTGTCTTCTGTACACATGTCACTGTAAGGGACATTGCTCACTCACAGTAACCTTCGTGAAACTGTCAGGTGGTTAGTGCTTAGTCCTCAGACACCTCATTTTACCTGAAAGTAAATATTGACAAGGGGCTGGACAGATGGCTTAGTTGTTAAGAGTGCTTCCTGCTCTTCCAGAGGACCTGAGTTCAGTCCCCAGCACCCATCTTGGGTTGTTCCCAGCTCCAGGGGATCTGACTCCCTCTTCTGGTCTCTATAGGCACCTGAATACATGTGGCATACCTCACACACACACAAAATTTTATATATATATTGGATATAGGTGAGATATAAGTATAGAATAATAAAATGTTAAAGAATCCTCCTTGGACATGTTTTACATCCCCCTTAAGCAGGAAGCCCTGTCTTAATATGGCATAGTCCTCCTTGTACGTATCATTTCTGTCCAGTGGTTTTTTTTTCCTATCTCCATAGAGATTCTACTTCCTCTGCTATAACTCTAATCGGTTGCTCCAATGACAGCCTTTTTCTAGTCATTGACCTATATCTGTATGTCTGTATCTATCTAGGAGGTGGTTCTGACCACCTCCTCCACCAGCTCAGACTTCCTGGATGGCTATTCAGCTATGACCCTTATTATCCAGGAACCACTACAAGGGTAGCATAATAGAACAGGAAGACTCTTATGAAATTGTATTCATAGAGTTAAATGTTATCATCTTGTTATCAGATCACATAAGTATATTTCTTTCATAAGGCTAACCTTGTAAGATGAGATTTATGCTAACATGCTAGTACTCAGATGCCTTTAGAAAAGGATTTGTAGGAGATTCTTGTCATCTATGATTGGGGTTTTTAGATTACAGCGATTTCTTCCACATAAGCAGCCCTTTTCTGGATCTGTGTCTGTGCTTATTATTTCTGTAGTGCCATATTGATGCCCTTCAAATGGTTTATTAATCTGTCTTTTGTTGCTGTAGCAAAATGCCTGGGTCTGGGTATTCTCTAGAGAAAGGGTATTTATTTGACTCCATTTTGGTGGCTGAATGTCCAAGTTCCAGTAACCCCTGTTGTGATAACTATTTTTAGATACCAACTTGACTATATCTGGAATAAACTATAATCTAGAAATGGAGGGCACACTTGCGATCCAGACCTTGAGACAGGACGACAATATGCCTTCAATCTGGATCTTGAGGCTGGATCACTCACATCTTTAATCCAGCTCTTGAAGATGCACCTTTAATCTGGGCCACACCTTCTCCTGGAAGCCTGTGTAAGGACAGTAGAAGAAAGAAGTTTTCTTTACCTGTTTGCCCTCTCCTTGCTAGCACACCCATTCCTTCACTGGCATTTGAGCCTGCTTCTTTAGGATTCCAGCATATACAGAAGAACAGCTGAGACACCCAGCCTTGTGGGACTGAGCAACTACTGGATTCATGGACTTTACATTCACAGTTGGCCATTGTGGGACTCAGGCTGCAAGTCATTTCAATAAATTACACACACACACACACACACACACACACACACACACACACACACACACACACACAGAGAGAGAGAGAGAGAGAGAGAGAGTTATTCCATAAGTTCTATGACTATAGAGAACTCTGATGAATATAGATTTTGGTACCAGGAGTGTGGCATTGCTATGATAGACCTGAAGATGCTTTTGTTTGGAAGAATGTGGACTTTGGGAGTTTGATTAGAAAAGCAACTGAATGCTTTAAGTGGGGCTTAATTGGACATCCTAGTGGGAATATGGAAGACAGTGGTGCTCAGGGTGATTTGAGCTGTGGGGGTCTGGCAAAGAGGTTTCAGTGGAGAAGAATGCTAGCATGGCGCCTAGAGATCATTCTGGTAACATTTTGGTGAAGAATGCGGCTGCTTTTTGCCCTTGTCCTAAGAGTCTGCCTGAGGCTAAAGTGAAGAAATTTATATTAATGCCATTGTCAGAGGAAATCCTAAAACAGCCTAGTATAGACTCTGTCATGTGATTGCTAGTGTTAATTCTAATGAGCAAGGAAAGCTCCTAAGGAAGGAAGGCATGTGGCGGGGGTGTCCCTGAATGGAGACCTAGTAGAGAGGCCGTTGTGTGAAGCTGTGAAGTTGAAGCCTGGGTCGCCTTGGAGACTCCAAGATGTTGGAGATGCCAGAACCCGTGGGATACCTGTCGAGGAAAGCTGCTAACAGGAATGGAACCAGCCTAAGAGAAAGAGTGTGTTGCAATCAATAAAGCTGAAAAGAGTTGGATAGCAGAAGAGCATTTTGACATCAGACATGGAGACACAGGGTGGAGTTTGCCCAGCTGGTTTTCGGTATTCCTTTGGCCCAGTATTTCCTCGCTAATCTTCCCTTTTCTCCATTTTGGAATGTAATGTATATCCTCTGTCATTATATGTTGGAAGTATGTGATCTGTTTTTGATTTTGATTTTATAGGGGATTGCAGTTAAGAGATTGCATGAATCTCCCAAGAGACTTTGAAACATTGCTAAGACAATGAAAGACAGGACTTTTGAAGCTGGACTGGATGCATTTCTGCATTATGTTATAGCTACAAGCCTATGGGGGCCAGGGAGTGGAATGTGGTAATTTGAATAGATATGAACCCCATAAACTCATGTGTTTGATGCTTGGCCCATAGGGAGTGGTACTATTAAGAGGCATGGCCTTGTTGGAATAGGTGTGACCTTGTTGGAGGAAGTGTGCCACTATGAATGTGGGCTTTGAGATCTCATATATGCTCAAACAATACCCAGTGAGACAGTTCAACTTTCTGTTGCCTGTGGGTCAAGATGTAGAACTCTCTGCTCCTTCTCCAGCACCATGTCTGCCTGCACGCTGCCATGTCTCACCATGACGATAATGGACTAAACCTCTGAAACTGAATGCCAGACACAAATATTTTCCTTTAGAAAAGTTGCCATGGTCATGGTGTCTCTTCACAGCCATAGAAACCCTCACTAAGACACCTGTGTTAGTTGCTTTTTCATTGTTATGACATAATACCCCCAAAAAGCAATTTGAGGAAAGAAGGATTCTTTCTGGCTCATGATAATTGGATGCAATCCATGTTTGCAGGGAAGGCATAACGGTGATTGGAGCTGATTACATTGCATAAGTAGTCAGGAAGCAGAGATTTGGCTTGTCCAGGGCCAGGCTGTAAACTAAGGTCCATCCTTCAGTGACCCATTTCCTCTATCTGGACTCTACTTCCAAAAGAGTCAAGAACTTTCTCAAACAGAGCAGCTATGGCCCATGCCTGAGAACATGAGGCTATAGGGAGCATTCGTGTCCCAATCATAAAAGACCCAATCAGCTTGACCTCAGGCAAGGGTTGCTTGGCCACATTACATCATGACAGATAGCATCATGGTGAGCAGGAGCTTCAATCAGAGAGAGCAGAGACTGGGAAGGAGCCAGGCTCACTATATAACACTATCTTAACTACTGCTTTACTTCCTGTGGTGGTTTGAATGTAATTGGCCCCCATAAACTCATTGGGAATGGCACTATTCGGAGGTGTGGCCCTGTTGAAGTAGGTGTGGCCATGTTGGAGGAAGTGTGTCACTGTGGGAGTGGGCTTTGAGGTCTCCTATGCTCAAGCTATGCCAAGTTCAGACCATTTCCTGTTGCCCGTGGGACAAGATGTAGGACTCTCAGCTCCTTCTCCAGCACCCTGTCTGCCTGCGGCCACCATGTTGCACTATGTGATAACAGACTAAGCCTCTGAAAATGTAAGCCACCCAGTTAAGTGTTTCTCCTTTATAAGAGTTTCCATTGCCATGATCTCGTCACAGTAATAGAAACCTTAACTAAGACACAAGTAATCCCTCCCGAAGATGAGTGGCCCAATTACTGCCCACTAAAAGGTTCTGCCACCCCCTAACATTGGCATACTGGGGATTCCACGTTCAACATGTGAATCTTTGGAAGACGAACCAAACTCAAGCCATAGCAGAAGCATCTTCTGATGGTAGCATCAACTTTGAAAACTTTTACATGCTTTTTGTTGGGGATTTTTCTAGATTTGTTCCTGTGTCTGTGAAAACTAATATTCTCTGTTTCGTGCCCAAAGTTTCGACTTGCTTTTAATTAGTTATGCTTTTGAAAGATGCGTTCTATTTTAATCTAGTTTTTATTATGTCTAATAGTTTACCTGCTCTTTCCCTTTATTCCCTTTCATCCCTTTTACAGGAAATGGAAGATCAGAGATGCTGAGTCTGATCAGGACATTACTAGCCCCACGCCGGGCCTCCTCCACCTCTTTAAGTTTCCATGGTTAGACAGTGCAGACCTCCCAGGAGTGTGTCTTCCACACAGCAGAGGTTTACTCCACGACACTACAACTTTTCATGAATTACTATTTTAATTACTTTGGAAAGGCACTTCTAGGTCCTTGGTTTCTTAAATAGGCTATAGGCCCTCATCTATCCTGATGAGGCCCAGGCAGCCTGGTGAACTCTCTCCGTTGCCCTGAGGCTGGAAAGGAATGATGTGGGGGCCACTGAACTCACAGGAGCCATTTTCTTGGGTGCCGGCGCCCTGGTGGGGCTGTCATTGCTTTCCACTCTCAGCGACTTTGAGAACCATCATGGGTCTCTGTGACTTGGCCTTTCTTTTCTCCTTATAAGCACAGTTGGTTAAGACTCATGTTTGCCTCTGTCTATTCCAAAACCAAAAATCCAGTGTGTCTGGTTCTCTTGGGCCTTTGTTTTGCATTTCCACATTGTGGTTAGGTTGTGTTAGGTAACTTGGCCTTTGGCTAAAAGCAGGGGGCATCTGCCTTTACCAAAACATCCTAATCGTTAATGGTGACCTGGCTTGGGACTATCTATTACAGCTTCTAAATGGCTGTGCTCCTACAATATGAGTATCATGGAGCCAAGTATCTGAAGAAGTCTAGCAGCCCTCGTAGCAAGTCTGCATTGTTTTTAAAGGAGATATGCATTTTTAAAATTTTTGAGTAGTTTTACATATATCAATGTCAACACCAGAATACCATATAATGTCAGTTTTTTTATCACTTTCATTTTTATTTTCTATGACAAGTATTTGCTTAAGTTGGTATCTCATGAACATGGCCCAGGGAAGGGGAGATGGCTGGCTGGGTGGTACCTGTCGCTGAGGTTGATTATCTGACTTGCACAAGTTGTCCTCTGACCTCCATGTGCATCCATCCCTCTCTCCAAATAAAGTCTAATTAAAAGCTACCGCCCCAAGTTCAATGAAGCGAAGCACTGTGTTTCATGTCACCCCTTATTGCCGGCGTCTGGGTTAATGCGAACCTTCTAAAATGTAAAGAACCAGCCCCGCCTTGTGGAGTCATTTTAACTGCTTTCTTCAACTGTTTGTTCCATCCATAATTGTATTTTCATGTCACGTTTCACTAACTTGTGGTAACTACGTGGAGGTGTGACAAGCATGCATATGATAAAAGTAAGAAGAGGGGTCTAGATGCGGTGGGGGTACCATCTGAAAATAAGCTTGAGGGACTCCAAATGTCTAGTTCTCAGATGATTGTATCTGTATTGGAAATGGGGTAACTGTCTTCTTCCATAAAAAGCCTTGAGCGAGAGTGGCTGTTCTGAGTCACTCTTCTGAGTCAGTTATTTGTGTTTTTTTTTTGCCACATCTTGCCTTGGGATGCTCTGCCATGCGCCGTTCCTTTAATCCTCCCGGGCTCTGTAATGTTCCAGCAGTTGTCAGTCCCCATCCTCTGTGTAGCATTGTCACGAGCACTGGGAAGAGTCCTGCCCTTGGAGCTAGGTCTGCACTGGATCAGGGGTGTTACCAAGCATTTCCCAGGTGCTGCCTTATCAATCTCTAGAAATAGGCAAACCCAGAAGCAAAGAGGCCCTATAATCCATGGTTACCTGGCTGGTTGGTGACAAAGGTAGGATCTGAATACAGGTCTTTTCTCTAAGGCTGCTATTGGCCGATTGCTCTGTCCCACCTCCATCCCCCTCAGAGCCAGTTTGGGGGATTTCTGTAAGTGGAAAGGGACAGTCTTAGTGTTGTGGGACACAGATGAGAAGACACATAGAGCCCGGTGTTGTCTTGGTCTGCACTATGCTCAAGCAGTGTGGACAGTGCAATGTGGGCAGCATCTTCTTCCTCCTTTCTGAATATAGGACCAGCTGTGCCCTGATGCCCAGCATGTGCCCTAGCTCTGGTGGGTATGCGCCAAGGAAAGGCATTCACCCTGTGCTTGAGGCCTGTGCATTCTGTTACTCTTGTGACACCTCAGCCTTATACCGGCCAAACTTCTGGAAGGGATGGCTGATCATGTGGGTTATCACTCCCGTTTCCTCTTCTCTGACACCTGTAGGTGGCTTTGGTATGGTTATCAAGGTTCCAGTTGCTGGACAAGAGGCAGCCTTATGGATGGTTTAGATGCATAATTCCCTGCAGACCAGTGCTCATGAAATGAAACCAGCGTCTTAGAAAAGTCACACTGAGTGAAAGCCACAGCGTTTTAGTAAAACAATGAACAGGAATAGCATTATGTTTCCAAAAATGTCATGGCAATACCAAGCTGCTGGATGTTTCTAAGTGCTCTGTCTTAATTTCTGTCTGAATCTTGCTGTCTGTCAACAGTTCCTGGTGTAGGAGGGTCCTTCTGTATTTGTGTTGCTTTCATTGGTTAATAAAGAAACTGCTTTGGGCCTGGTAATAGGGCAGAACTTAGGTAGGCGGGGAGTCAGAACTGAATTCTGGGAGGAAGAAAGCAGAGTCAGAGAGCCACCATGGGGATGCCATGGATCTCCTGCCTGAGATGGATGCTGGTTAGAATCTTACCCAGTAAGCCACAGTCATGTGGCAATACACAGATTAATAGAAATGGGTTAAATTAAGATGTAAGAATTAGTCAATAAGAAGCTAGAGCTAATGAGCCAGACAGTGATTTAATTAATATCATTTCTGTGTGGTTATTTCGGGTGTAAGCTAGCCAGGTGGCCAGGATGGAACACCAGGCCCTCTCCTGCAACAAGTTCCCAGACCAGGGCATTCCCTCCAGAGTTTACTTTGAGATGCTGGCCCAGAACAACCCTGATGGAGAAAGGTGGCTCATATGTGCCTCTGTCTAACTGAGGTGGAACAAGAGTGGTGCTTATTGCTATGGACTAGGTGTTCGGGGTGCTTGGGCGTGCTCCAGGCACAGTGCCTATGGAGATACCAGTTTCCTGTGGGCTCATAATTCCTCTATCTTTGAGACATGACCTCCACTTCAGTCCCCAGGTTCATTCTATTCTCATTTGGGTCTGGGCCCCAATCTGCATGGTATGCCCACGACTCTGAGAAGGTCTCGCTAGCATTCTTTTACAAAGCCTAGGTTCTGCTGTCTTGGTGCCTGGTTGTTGGTCAGGAGTTAATACAATGTATTTGTTGCTAGTTGCGGCCATAACAAATGGCCACTAAGGAGATGGCTTAAAACAGCAGATATTCATTGTCTTGCTGCTCTGAAGACCAGAAGTTGGAGGTAAGGTGTTGCTACAGCTAGTTCCCTTGTGTCTCTTCCAGATTCTGGTTGCTACCTGCATCCTTCAGCTCGGGGCCACATCACTCCAACCACCGTTTCCAATGTCGCCTTGCCTTGTCCTCTTCTATCGCTGAATCCCCACAGCTCCCTCTAACAAGAGCACTTTTGATTACATGAAGTGACACCCCATCACACACACACACACACACACACACACACACACACACACACTCACACCAATTAATCCAAAATAAGTTTCCATCTCAAAATCCCTAATCGTATCTGCTGCCAAACTCCTGTTGCCTACAAGGTAAAACTCCATGAGTTCTGGGGTTAGCACCCGAGTCTCTGGAAGATACAGTTCGGCCTCCACAGTATCTTTGGGGCTGCCTGCCACTGTCACCTGGCCCACTGTAAACTTTATTTCTGTTGTATACCACCAGACATCCGCTTACCCACCCCAAACTAGGCTACCTGAGGGTTAGAATCCTCATGGGTGATCTAAGGTTGTCAGAATCTGGGACAAGACTTAGTCATCTACTAAGGATTTTATATCACCCCATTTAACACACATAGCAGCCAGGTACTCTGTCTTCCAACCCAGAAAAAGGAAACTAAGCCTGAATCAGGGCACATAATGACCAATGCCAAGTAGACACGGCAACTACAAGCAATTCTGGGCTGTAAAGTCAGAGCTCTTGTCCACTGTACCAGCCTTGGGGGCAGAGGCAGGCCTTGAGATCTGACCCACAGCATGTCTCCCTCCCCAGGGACTAGCTCAGGACAAAGCTTATGCTCCTGCATGGGCCTCTGGTCCAGCTTCACCCTCTCCAAGCAGCCTTTGGGGTGCCCTTTCCCAAGCCCAGTCAGCCAGGATGCCCTCTCAGCTTCCCCCAGCAAGAGCCTGGGAACTCAAAGGCTGAGTCAGGAGACAAGGCTGGAGGTCAGACCTTAGAGGGCTCCGGAGAGTGTTCACACCCTTGCTGTGAAGAGACCCTCCCTTCTTTAAGGGTCCTCCAGGTGCCCTCAGGAACCTTCCATTTGCTTTTGGGAAGAGACATTAGCGGCTGTGGGGACAGCAGTAGCTGGAGTTTTGAGAAAGTCTGTGAGCTGGGACTCATCTTCACTGACAGTCAAGTCCTGGTGGAGTGATGTCCAGAAGCCTGAGGGATGCTGAAAACTCCATCTAGAACTCTCTGCCTGGTGGCCCTAGGAAAGGACCCAGACATGGCTGCCAGAGCAGAGCTGAGCTCGCTCGGAGGCTCCCTGAGTAGACTTTTCTCAGTCTCCAAACAGAATGGTAAAGTACTGAGGAAAATGTTAAGAGACTTAGGACTTAAACCCTGTACTGACCTGAGGGAATACCCCCCAAGGAATCCTGCACTAACCAGGAAGTTCTTAGCCTAGTCCTATTGAACCAGGAAAGTTCAATGAACCTGGGAAAGCCCTCTCTGGTACAGCTTCCCCACCACACAGGTCATTTGTTACAACTGGACACACACCAGGACATCATTGACATCTAAAATCCATAGTCTGTATAAAAGCTTATTCTTGCTGTTGTTTGTTCTATACACTTTGCTAAATGTATTGATCACTAGAATAATATACAAATTGTTGTACTGTCTTAAAGATATTACCTGTCTTCTACCTGTTCATCCCCTCCATCAGAGTCAATAGCAACCACTTCTCTCTTTTTATCACTTCCACCACCTTCTCTTTCCCAGAATGCCATGTTGTTGTCCTCAATACTGTAGGCTTCACATTGGTGTCTGTTACTCGGTAAAACCCATTTGAGGGTCCTCTATGTCTCTTTGTGGTTTCTAAGTCTCTTTAATGGTGAGAAATAATAGTTCATTGGGTGGCTATCTCACAGTGAGCCTCCACTGCTGAATGGTGTCCTGGGCATCCTGTTTTGCCAGTTGTGAATAAAGGCATCAGAATCCACGTGCAGGTTTTCGTGTGAATATAAGGGTTTAGCTTATTTGGGTAAATATCGAGAAAGTCAGTTGTTGCCTCGTGTAATAGGTTTAGTTTTGTGAGAAACTACCCAACTGTCTTCCAAACTGGCTGTGCGCTGTTGCTCTCCTGTAAACAGGGAGCAAGAGTCTCCCTGGCTCCGTAGCCTTCCCAGTGTGCGATGCTGTTAGAGTCTGAACTTCTGACTTGAGTAGGTATGTACCGGCGGCTCACTCTTGTTTTAATGTGTATTCTACTGATGACATGATTTTCAGCATATTTTTGTAAGTTTAATTGCTGTCTGTTATGGTTTGAATGTGAAATGTCACCCAAAGGCTCCTCTACTGGGGGTGGGGAGGCTTATTTGAGAAGCCGTTGGCTCCTGAGAGTTATGACCTAATCCGTGACTTCCTCACTTGGTGTGCTGGCGGAAAGTAGGGGTGGAGTCTAGTTGAAGGAAGTAGGTCACTGGGGCAGGCTCTGGAAAGGTGTATTTCACCCCTTTGCCATCTTCCCCTCTGCTTCTTGGCTGCCATGAAGCCATGGTAAGCAGTCTCTACCACATGCTCCCCTGGCTACAATACTCTCCCTCACCCTGGTTCCACAGCAATGGACCCGCTACTCTGAAACTATGTGCCCAAACTAATACTCCTTTAAATATTTTTTCCTCTCAGGTATTTGTCAGAACAATGGAAAGTTTGTGGAGGGGAGGAGGGGTGGTAGGAGTGTGAGGTGGCTGTTCACAGCGTGCTGGATCCCAGGGAGCAGAGATAATTGCTAATCTGGCTTACCCTTCTTCCCTTTGTATTCAGTCTGTCTATTTCTCTAACTCATAGTCTTTTTTATCTGTTAACTATGTCATGTCGTTAGTAGCCATCCAGGGTCTATCTCTGACACTGCAGCCTTCAGTTCCAGGATTTCCGCGTGTTCTTTTTTTGCATTTGCTATTTTGAGTCGAGATTTCTTTTTCATTTGTTGTGTGCATGTTTTTCTTTATTCAACTGAGCACAAGGATAATAGCACCGAAGTCTTTGTCTAGTGATTCTAGCAGCTAGGTCATTTTAGGGTTTTCATTATTTTTTTCCTTAGGCAAGTAGTCAGAATTATATTTTGGAAATTGTGAATTATAATATGTTGTGTAGATTCATTTTTGTTTGTTTTTACTTGAGAAGGGGATTAACTGGATTAGACTTCAAGTTTGAGCATCATGTCCCCTGAGGAGGGTGACAGCTCAAATCTCCATTAAAACCAGGACTCCTCAGAGCCTGCCCTATCCACTCATGATCCCAGGGTCCTACAAGGCTTGGGATGGTGTTTCTACACATGATTTAGCTTTCTCCTTCCCCTTGCTCAGACTCCTCCCCACACTCTCCCAGAACTCTGGGTGTCCCAGGCTCTGTCTCTGGGTCTTTAGTAAGATGGATATGAATTCAACGTCAGAGTCAGATTTCCCATGCCACACCCTGATTGCTGTTTCATGGCAAAATTGAAAAAGTGTGGGAGCATTAAATTGGGGAGAAGTTCAGTGGTAGAGAGCTTGTCCACCATGGGCAGGGCCTTCAGACTCCCCAGCACTACAAACGAAGGCAAGCATCTGAACAAAAAAATATCTTGAAGACGCAACAGGCAAACCACCCGCAACTTCATCTGTTCATTCACCCTCCATAGCCTCAGGTTGTCAGTTTGGGTCATTTTCTGGAGTTTCTCATGTTACTGGTGAAGGAACAGGCAGTTTACGGATTTTCTGTTTCTTACTGGAAGAGATTAAATATATTAGTAATGTGTTTGCGTGTAATGTTGTTATCTTACTGTTTACTTTGTATTTCCCTGCTTGCTCTGGGCTCAGTATTTTTTTGTTCTGGTTTCTATAAGCTGACACATTTTATAGCTTCTTAGTTATATGCTCTATATATTCTTTTTATATAGTAATAGAAATGACAAAATCACCCTTAACTTACTAACCCATGGTAAACACCCATATTCTTCTTTCAGTCATGGGAGCACAGGACACTGAAACCCTAATTATTTCTTCTGGGTTTCTGCTCTTGCTGGCAGGTACTTTAATTCTTTTTTTAAATTGAATTGAATTTAATGTCTTCTTAAATTCCAGGCATTATTAACATTGTTTCCTACCCAATAATCAATATTTACTCTGCATTTACCTGTTCTGGGGTCAGTTATGATTTTTTTCCACCCATGAACCTATAGCTGGAGACAATGTCTTCTGCCTGAAGTGTCAGGGCAGAAGTGACAAATTCTCCCCAGTTTCAGTTTTGTCTGAATTTTTAATTCTTTTATTACTTTGGAGCTTTACTCTTTTAAAGTATAGAGTTGCAGGTTAGCATGTGTTTTTTTTTTTTAATCTAGCATGCTGAAAATGTCATTTCATTGTGCTCTGGTTCCCGTTGTTTCTGCTAAGAAGTTAGCTGTCCATCTTATTTTGTTGCTGCTGGAAACCAATTTGGTTTCTCCCTTGACTTTATTATTATTAATTTAAGACAGGGCCTTGCTGTGTAGCCCAGATTGGCCTTGCCTGCAATCCTCCTGCCTCAGCCTCTGAGGTACTAGATTGTAGCACATGCCACCATGCCCATTATTTAAAATTCGCAGGACAGTTTTTGCTTGTACTGTAATTTCAAGAAGTCTCCCATGGTGCAGTTAGGGATGATTTTTGTTTATTTGTTCGTTGTATTCATTCTTCTTAGGGGTATTCTTGACTTTGTGCCTTGATTTATTTCTTCAAGATCAAAACATTATTGGCCATTTTGCTAAATATTATATGTGCTTTATTGTCCCTTTCAAATACCTCTAAGAGTCAAGCTACCTGTGTGTGACACCCTTTTCTGTGCCAGTTTTGGTTAGGGTTTCTCTACTGCTGTGAGAAAACACTGGGACCCGAAGTAATTTGGGGAGAAAGAGGTTGATGAAGCAAAAGCCATGGAGGAACACCGCTTACTCCCTCATGGCTTGCTTACCCTGCTTTTTCTTTCTTTCTTTCTTTCTTTCTTTCTTTCTTTCTTTCTTCCTTCCTTCTTTTCTCTTTCTTTCTTTCTTTCTCTCTTTATTTCTCCCTCTCTTCCTTTATTTTTAGAAAAATTCAACATTTATTTTTTTATCCCATGAGAATAATTTCTGTATGTCAATTAGAGAATATTTATATTATAACTTTATATACATAAAAATTCATTGTAATTAATCTTTTAAAATTTATTATTACCTGAAACTATTTACATACCAACCACAGTTTCTCCTCCCTCCTCTCCTCCTGCTCCCTCCTCCCACCTCCCCGCATCCCCATCCACTCCTCCTCCATTTCCACTTAGATGGGGTAAGGCCTTCCATGGGAATCAACAAAGCATGGCACATCAAGCTAAGGCAGTACCAAGCTCCTCCCCACTGCATCAAGACTGAACAAGGCATCCCACCATAGGGAATAGGTTCCAAAGAGCCAGCTCTTGCATCAGGAACAGGTCCTGATCTCCTGATCTCACTGCTAGGGGCCCCACAAAAGACCAAGCTACACAATTGTCACCCAGACGCAGAGGGCCTAGGTTGGTTCCATGACAGCTCCCAGCTGTCCGTCCAGAGTCTGTGAGATCCTATGAGCTCAGGTCAGCTGTCTCTGGGTCTCTCCATCATGATCTTCTCACACACACACACACACACACACACACACACACACACACACACACACACACACACACAATTATATAATCCCTCCTTTTCTTCTATGGACTCCCAGAGCTTGGCTCAGTGCTTGGCTGTAGATCTCCGCATCTGCTTCCATCAGGAACCCACAAGGATGACCCCAGCTAAGACTCCTAGCAATAGTGGAGAGGGTGCCTGAACTGGCCTTCCCCTGTAATCAGATTAGTGACTGCCCTAGTTGTCATCAGCCTTCTTTCTTATAGAACCCAGGACCACTACTCAGGGATAGCACTACCCACAATGGGCTGGACCCTCCCACACCAGTCACTAAATAAGAAAATGCAGTAGAGATTTGCCTATGGGCCAATCTTTATTTTTTTAAAAAAATATTATTTCACATACCAATCCAAGTTCCCTCTCCCTCTCCTTCTCTTGCTTCCCCTGCTACACCCCTCCCACCCCAGCTTCACTCCCCATTAATCCCTCAGAGAGGGTGTGGCCTCCTACAGGAATCAACAAAGCCTGGCACATCAAGCTGAGGCAGTACCAAGCTCCTCCCCACTGCATCAAGGCTGAGCAAGGTATCCCTCCATAGGGAATGGGCTTCAAAAAGTCAGTTCATGCACTAGGAATAAATACTGGTTCCATAGCCAGAGGCCCCACAAACTGCCCAAGTCACACAACTGTCACCCACATTCAGAGGGCCTAGGTCAATCCTATGCCAGTTCCTCAGCTGTCAGTCTGGAGTCAGTGAGCCCCCACTAGCTCAGTTCAACTGTTTCTGTGGGTTTCCCCATCATGGTCTTGACCCTTTTGCTCATATTATTGCTCCTTCCTCTCTACAACTAGACTCCAGGAGCTTGGCCCAGTGCTTAGCTGTGAATCTCTGCATCTGCTTCCCTCAGTTACTGGATGAAGGTTCTGTGATAACAATTAAGGTAGTCACCAATCTGCTTAGGGGAAGGGCAATTAAGGTACCCTCTCTGCTATTGCTTAGATTCTTAGCTGGGCCAATATTATGGAGGTGTTTTTCAGTTAAGAGTCTCCTTCCCAAATGACTCTAGATGGTCTCAGGTTGACATAAGCTGCCAGAACAGCCCTCCAGATTATTTTCCACATGTTTATCTCTCAGTCTTTTTTCCTGATGTTTCCAGTTCCCAGTTCTTGCTCACTGTGCCTAATGTCCTTGTCCCATTCATTTAGTGCCTAATTTTGACTATGATATTTTTCTAAAGATTTTATTTTCTAGATTATTTGTCTCTGTCTATGTGTGTGTAGGGGGTTGCATGAGTGTGCAGTGCCCGTAGAGTCGAGAAGAGTGAATCAGACCCCCTGAAACTGAAGTTACAGGTGTCCGTTAGCCTGATGCAGACACTGAGAACCAAACTCTGGTCCTCTGCAAGAGCAGTTCATTTTCTTCACCACTGAGCCATCTTTCTGGACTCAGTATTTTTCGACTGTTCTGCTTTCTGTCAGTTTAAGTATTTTATTCTCCTACTCCAATAACTTCTTAGTTATATATTTCTGTATATTCTTTTTGTAAGTACTAGAAATGACACAATCGCCCTTAACTTATTAACCCAATGTACATTCATCTGCTATTCCTCCAGAGTTAGGTGTGTGCAACACTCAAATCCCAATTATTTCCCTCCTGGGTTTGTGCTCTTGATGGCAGGTATTGTATATTTTAGCAATAAAATTTCTGATTTTTTTTAAGTTTCCAGGTTTCTGCAAACATTTTATATCTTTAAAAGAATTCTGTGAACATATTAACAATAATTTCTTCAAACTTCTTATATGTTAATTCCAGAGTCAGAGTCCACTATTCATCTATTTAGTTTTTCTCATGGACTTTTGTTCAAGCCCTTTCTAACTGTAACTAGAGGTACTGAGTGAGAGATATTAAATGCTCAGCAAAAGATTGAACCCTTTTGGAAAAACTTGATAAACAAGAGGGAGGCATGCTTCTTCAGACAGATGTCACCTTTGCTTCTAGTCGGCAGCTCGGTGAAGGACAGGGATGATAATTCAGTCAGTGAGTTTGAACCGAAAGAAGAGCTTGTCCCATGTAAAGGTTGTTCTGTTGCATAATCTGTTCTGTTTCCATGTTGCCTTCCATTGGGGTCCCAACTGAACACTTCACGTGTCCCTGTGTCCCCCCTCGCTGAGGAGCCACAGACTTCAGTTTTGTCCTTTCACATATGTGAGGTAGGCGGGAACTCTGTTCAGCTTCTCAGCTGTTGCATTCAGAATTGTCAGCATCCTTGCAGAGGACATGGGCACCAAAGGCCGCATTCCACGCAAGGCCTGGGCATGTACTGTTCCTTGCTTCTGCTTTTGGAGGGAATGCATTTGGCAACTCCCTGTAGGAGAGTATAGGGGAGGGGCAAAGAACCTGTCTTCCCAGAGACTTCAATTTTCCCCCACTAGAGTGTGGCCTTACACATGGTCCATACCTACTTAGGTCTTATTCAACAATTTGTAACAGGAAAGGATGGATGAAATGATGCCCTAGGAACCCTTTAATTCTCAGATTCTTGGAAGCTGTTCTTCATCGTAGGACCAGGTCTGGAAAAGCATTTGCAATAGTAAAAGAGAGGGCCTAGAATGACTCATATTTTCTGTGGTATTGGGCTAAGGTGGAGTTAGCTTATTTAGGAACTGGCCTTTCTGGCTTAGCGACTGATTCAGCTGTGCTAGGGTTATGAATTAGAGAAAGAGCTTATGCCATGGTGGCCCAGCCAATTGCGCTAACAAATGTTGGGTACTGTTTCGTTTCTGGTTCACTGTGGGGCTCAGGAAGGGTTTCCCAACAGGATGAGTGGGAGGCCATCACCGTAATGCTTATCGGTTATCAAACTCACTGCCTGCTGTGCTGAGACTCTTGTAAGTTATACAGATTCAACATCTGTCCTCTCTACAGGGCAGGTATGGGAGAAAGGAATTACAGACTGCTCATGTCTTAGCAACACAGTAGCTTTAGTTCTCCAGGAAGCTACATTTTAACCAAGGAGCAAAGCAATCATCCACTTACCAAGGAGCCTCTCGTGCCTTAACGACGTATTGAATTAAACACCCACTTACCAAATATCTGTGCCTGTTGATTGTAGCAGATGAACCGTGGCATCCAGTGCTGGAAAACCCCCATCACAGTTGATCATGTATTGGTTCTCTGTGGGGTTGGATGAACACAGCATCTGTCTTTTAGGGTTCTCCTGCCTTCAACAATGCGTGGTTATGGTGACCAAATTTTGTTGTGATAGATATCATGGCAGATATATAAAAAGAAGAATTGGGGGAGACTTCCCCAGTTGAAAGACCATCATACACATTTTAGGCTCTTAGCTGTTTGGGTTACAAAGGCCCTAGAAGGTATGTGGAGTGTATCTAGAGTTCATGAGACAGAGTTCTTCCTCTAGCAGGGAATGAAGCACTGGTCCCAAGCCCTTCTCAGGACCTGTGGTCTTTGGAATTTGGTGAGCACAAGGTAGATCTTGTTTTGATTTGCTGGATTTCTAGAGAGGCTGAGTATTGTTGCATAACTTCTACAGCCTGTTTGTGTGCTGCTTTTATGAATCACTTGTCCTTTTCTTGACCTATCTTTAATTAGGATGCTTGCCTTTTTCATTTTTGTCTCATTAGAAATTTAAAAATTTGAATAAGAGCACCAGTTCTTTTTATATCATGCCATCTCTCCAGCAATTTTTGGGCACTTGGATCTGAACTCACGTCCTTACTACTGAGCAGCAAATGTTCTTAACCACTGGGCCATCTCTGATTTCAATATTACTTTTAGCAAAAGCCTGGGTCCTTAAATGATGCATTTGTCTATATTGTTTTTTAAAATATTATTGCATTTTCCATTAAATTTTAATCTATCTAGAACTAATTAGGGTAGATAATGGAACAGATTTAAAATTTTTGTTTGCATAGTTACCCAGTTATCCTAATGTTACTATTGGAAACATTACTGCATTTTCATTCTTTTTATGGTGACTTTTAAGTCAGAAAGTTTTAATTTTAATAAAACCCAACAATTTTTTATTTCATGGGTTATACTTTTATAATTAATATATATATTCATAGAAATAGAACAATAATGCAAGTGGAGCACACAATTTATTAGCAGCATCTTTTATAAAACTAAGTATCAAACTATGTCTGGAAACTCAGAAACATGAGCCACTGGGGCCAAACTCCTGGCAGAAGCAAGGGACTTAGGTGGGAAAAGTGGCTGGAGACAGATGACATCAGATGGCCCGAGAGCTGAGGACCCTGACCATTGTCTTCAGCACTCATCCGAACATGGCTACAGATGACATCAGACGGCCTGAGAGCTGAGGACCCTGACCATTGTCTTCAGCACTCATCCGAACAAAGCAACAGCCACTCACCCCAGGAGAGCCTACTGCTAATTTGAGAAGCAGGGCTTTTACAGGAGCCAACTAGTAGACAGTGCAGACATGAGAAAGATATGCCAATAACACTGACCAGAAACTGTGATCTAACATTTCAAAATGCTGTGGAAGGACTTAGGGAAATGATTAAAAGTAATAAATAAAAAGTGAATTCAAATGGGAAAGGCACAGGTTAGGTAATAGAGGTGAAAATTTAAAAACTTTTTTAAAAATTTAAAAGAAATGAGGATCTAACTGGAAGAAATATAAGGATCAATATACACCCCATGTATGGTCATGAACTCACTTACTGGAAGAAGATCAAGCCAAGAAAATCAGTTATTCACCATCCCAATAGGTAACACCAACTGGAATCAATGGCTGTCCAACATAAAGTGAGGAGGGGTGTGTTGGGGTGTCTAGGGGGGTAGAAGAGGGTAAATGAAGGTGGATATCAGAATTCATTGTTTACATGTGTGAAATTGTCAAAGAATAAATTAAAGATACTCTATTTTAAAAGAAAGCGTTGCATGTTGAATGGAAGTTGGAAAAGAAGAAGAGGATAATTTGAAAAGGGTTTGAGAGGATAGATAGGAATATAGACAAGGAGCTCCACTATATAACTATATAAGGTATTTCCATATAAAGAGATATAGTCCCATATGTATTTTTTTCCAGTGGATCCCATATATACAGCACATGTGTATGTATTAAGTAGATTCTGAAAACAAACAAACCACACTGTTTACCAACAAAAAATTAGGGTAAGCAATATAAGTATATAGTCAAGTAAAACAATTGTACCATAAAGAAAACAAATCATTTGGGGGACCCAGCAAGAAGACCAAATAATTTATGAGGGAAAGAAAACTAGATTGACATCAGACCATGACAGCAAGGCTTTAAGCCACAGTCAATAGAGAAACGTGTTCATGATGCTATTGGAAAGAGTGATGCAATTATTCTGTCTCTAGCCAAATTGACGTTTAAGTATAAAACCATGGACCAGCCACTTGGATGAGCCACTGATTCTTTCTTAGTGTTTCTTTCCATGGCCACTTGACTGCAGAGCTGGCTGGGGTAGCTCGTGGGAATGTGAGATGTTGCCACCTGTGTTCAGACCCCTGGCTTCCTTGGACTCACCTGCTTAGGTGACACTTAGGTGTCACCGCAGACTCCAGTCACTTCAGTTGTGGTTGTTTCATATTCCTGCGTTAGGGCAGCCACATGCCAATGCAGCAAGAGTTTGTATGGTCCATTCTCTGCTCAGGAGATGTGTGGTCTGTTTCCCTCACAGCTCTTTCTGTTGCTAACAAGGGGATTGGTTTGTTTTGTTGGGATTCTGTTTTCAGCTAATGAGAAGAAAATAAAAGGAAATACATTGGCTTGCTGAGTTGCGGGATATAATTCCTAGTGAGGCTTGATCTTGTGACTTGATGGCATCTCAGAGGGTGTGGGAGCTCTTTCCAGTTCTCCACCTGCTTTTCATCCTCACTTGGTTTCAAGTCATGAGCGGCAACCTGGCTCCATAACTTTGAGAAGCAGTAAGTATATATTCCCAACTCATCTGACTAGTCCTAACTGATGGCCATACCTAGGGAAATTAAATGCTAGCTATGCTTACAAGTATCCACATCCTTAGAACCACAAAGATCCCAACAGAAATCAATGTCCCTTAAGAAGATGAAGGAGGAAGTGAATGATGATAAAGGAATTTTTCCATCAGTGTTGAATTTTATGAAAACGGCATCTTGGCCATTTCTGGAAATGATCATCATTGACTTATTGCTTATGGGGAATTATGTAGGTAGAATTCCTAGATAAGAGACAAAACTCTTGTACCTTTACCCTGTTGTTTCAAAAATGAGCCTATTTTCCTTTCCTTCCAGCACTTTGTCCTTATGTCCACTTACTGCCCTGATACTCCTCAGCCCTCTGACCCTGGTGAAGACATGGTTGTAGCTGTGCCTCTTGTGTGATGGCATCGCAGTCTCTGAACATGCATTCATTGTCTTGCGGGTGGTCCAGAGGCTCTCAAACCTACCATGTCCAGCCCTTAACTCATATTCCCCCATAAGCCTGCCTTGCCTCCTAGATTCTCTATCATCCTGTGTGGCTGTTCAAGCTAGCATTCTTGACCTTCACTTTCTCTCCTCCCTTACCACACATGTCTCAGACTCTGTCTGCTCCAATCCATCCCCATTTTTCTATCCCTAACCCCCGTACTGATTTCCCTTGCAAGCAGTATGGATCTCTGCCTGTATCAATGTTTCTCATACGCAAGTGGACACTACAATTGCCTGGAAGGCCAATCAGTACTCACCCCCAGATTCCAGTCCAGTCCACCTGGAATGAGGCCTGCAAAGTAAATAGCATTTATAAGATCCACAATGTTGATGCTGTGGATTCAGGGAGTGCCCCTTAAGAAGGATGCAGTAGCTTCTTTCTGATATCTGTCCTTCTGTCCTGATTTAGCAGTCTGTCCATATCTCCATCACAACAGTCAGCTAACTGCCAGCCCAACAATACTACACCTTTACTTGTCTAGAAAAGCCCAAGTTACCCACCACAGTGGCTACCAGAAACCTGCCTATGGTATGACCAGGGGATCAGAAGATAGCACTTGTGAGCAAGCAGCTTGTAAGACAGTCTGATTTAAGTCAGCCATTCACACAAAGGTGGTGGAGTAGGCCTGGGGTGCCAAATCCAAGAGATGTGAGGCCACTTCCTGGATGCTGGAGCATGATTAGAGGCTAGCACTGGCATGGAGCCTGGTCCCTCTCTGAAGAAGGCATTTTAGTGCTGGTGTATAGACAGGTGGAACCCCAGGCAAATGGGAATGAGCAGGTGGACAGAGCCTCAGAGCAGGAACAAAACAGAGCCTAGCCCTCCCTGCTGGCCCAGACAAAGGCACACAGCCAGCCTGTTTTCCTGCCAAGAGATCTCAATGGATCCAAGCAGAACTGACTGCAAACTGGAACCATTCTAAAAGAGTAATGTACTTTGGTCAAACATAAAGTGGTCTTTTGGGACTCACTTACCTTTCTGCTGTACTTTGGGAGCTTGTTGAGGTTGTTCTTCATCAATGAACTCTTTAAGATTCTGGGAGGTGTACTGTCACCGGAGCCCTTCCTCAGCACCAGCATTGTCTGGAAATAGTCTGTTACATTGATGACATCCCCACAGCCTCCTCCCTCCGTCTTTAAAGTACTGTAAGGAAGCAATAAGACAATGAGAATTGTCTCATTGGTGTCACATGATCAAGGCATGATGGGGAATTGTCTTCCATCTGTGTTAGCTGAAGGGGGCACTGTGAACTGGGCTTTCAACCCTGAGGGCCTTCCCAGGAGAAGTCCTGCAGAATTGGGGGGCTTTGGTCTTTTTTGCTAGGTTTCCACAATTGTTGAGGATTTAGCTATTTACTTGGGTTGTATGTCTTTAGGATGTGTCTGTAAATGCTTGGAAATATGATGATTTTGGCTAAGCAAGAAAAAACACTTTTTCAAAAAAGTGGGCATTTGCATTTTGTAGATGATTTCACAGGGGTTATTTTTAAATAGGATTCATTTCAATCCATTTAAATCCCTTTCCATGAGAACCAGCACTCCACACAAGTTCATCACCCCTGGTGTCCAGACAGACTGACTGATGGTTACAGTTCATCCTTGCATGAGTGCAGAGAGGAAGCGTGGTTGGATTCTCAGTGGGGAACCAGATGTGACCCGAAGTCCAGTGCTGCTTCAAGGTCATCGAGGCCTTCCCGTGAGGTTATCAGGCAGCCAAGCATGGAAGACATTTCTTTCTTCGTTCTACAAGGCAGCTCTAACTTATCAATGATAACAATGGGGGCAGAGGCAGCATGGGTAATTGAAATCCACAGGAAATCTCCAAGTTCATTTTTAGCAGATGGTTTTTCTCCTTGCACATCTGCTCGGTTCATAAGAACTGTGACCGTGGATCAAGATGGACTGATTTGAATTTCATCCCTCCGGCCTCTCCCCACTTCATTTAGGGCTCGGGAGAAAGGAAAGTGTCAATGGTGGATGACAGAACAGATGAAGACCAGAAACTAATGCTCGGGTTTTCCCACAGTCTGAGTAATTGGATCTCAAGTAATCAGAAATGGGCCATTCTTTGCTTGTTCTGATATACAGTATAATGTTATAATGCTATACAGTATAATGTTATAATGCTATACAGTATAATGTTATAATGATATACAGTATAATGTTATAATGCTATACAGTATAATGTTATAATGATATACAGTATAATGTTATAATGATATACAGTATAATGTTATA
>PVIU01013914.1:24237-54157 GCA_004026605.1 Ondatra zibethicus | reverse complement strand
CATGCTTCTCCAGCACAAGATGGACACTGGTTAGACTCATGCCGGTAAGCCACAACTCAAGTGGCGATACACATTAATGGAGATGGGCTAAAATAATATGTGAGAGTTAGCCAATAAGGGGCTGGAGATAATGGGCCAGGCAGTATTTAAATGAATACAGTTTCCGTGTAATTATTTCGGGTATGCACCGGGAGCCGGGCGGGACAGAACACGGGGCCCTACGCCGGAAACACAGCCCGAGCCCCTCATTGCTACACACCAGGAAATTTCCCTTGGTTGCTTTCATCAGCCATTTGTCGCAGGGGTAAGAAAAGTAGCCAGGACACTGTCCTCGGTGTTCATAAGAGCTGGAGTAGATCGGTGCCATGACCCCACTCTCGAAGAGTCCCATGCCCTTCTGAAAGCAAAACAAAAACAGAATCTGTCTCTGGTTTTCTACTCACACGTAAGGATTTGAGTTCATGTGAAGGTCACTCATACATTACCTTATAATCTTCCAAGTGCCTAATTTATCTGTTACTTCAAAATTACCGAGAGGGACAAACCCTTCATTTTGCTTTTCTGATTTACGTTATATATTTCCTCGTTCCTGAGTCTGCCTTCCTAAGATTGGTCTCATTGATCTCCCTATACCCATCGTGTGAGGGGAAGTGGCTTTAAATCAGCAGAAGACACAAGAATTGGACTGTAAAGACTGAGCACCCTTGGGTGGGAAGGGGCTCGCTAGGTTAGTCAGGATTGTCAGATTTGGACACTAATTATTGATTGAATGTCTATCGTATTCAAGCCTTTCATGGTCCAGTCACACGTACTGATTTTAGTGTTTGAGATTTTCTGTCTTCCCTACAAATAAGGTTTCTTTTTACCATCATGTAGTTGGGAATCTAATCATTATTCAATCATTGTAGTTTATTGATCTTGCTTACTAGAATCGTTAGAGACTAGTGTGCGTGTGAATTCTCTAAAAGTTTTAGGTCCCAGGCCATCAGGAGGTCTGCCTGATTTATGAACTTTGAACCACCTTTCCACGACTTCATTTTGCGACACCCTGCTGAATCTTCACCCTTGTTGGCTGTTTTGCGGGGCTTTCAGAGGCAATTCAAAGCAGATTTATAATGCAAGTCCAGGATACTGGCCAGTATCTGCCCTAGGTAGAGTCCTTCTGTGTTTGTATTAGCTGAGCTCACTCCCAGCTTTGCTGTCTATTCTTTCCTACTTAATTGAACACACATACACACATATGATACAAACACTTACAAAATAATAATATAATATATATAATAATAATATAAACTAAAATATGTACATGTATGTACATTTATTGCCTACTTAATAGTGGTTTAAGCACATATTTCATCCTTACTCCTTTATAGTATATTAATTTGTTTATTTAGTGTGTGTGTGCGTGTGTGTGTGTGTTTGCCACATGTCTGTGTGTGCAGGTGCAGGTGCCTGAAGTGGCCAGAGGATGATGTCAGGACCTCTGGAGGAGCTGGCATTATAGGTGGTTGTGAGCAGACTGATGGGCCGAGAGTCAGTCCTGGCTCCTCTGGAGGAGCAGGGGATGCCCATGCCCCTAACTGCCGAGCCATCTCTTTAGCTCTCGGTCATAGCTGCATGTTGGCACCTTTGGTCTCTAAAGCACTAAGCCCGATGACTTCCCTTCATCTAGAACCCACAGGGCACCCCCACCTCATCCTGGGAATCTTCCTTTGGTTCATCAACCCTGAGCTTTCCACCTCTGATCACACCATGGCAGGGGTTTTTTTCTGTCTCCAGCTGCCTGCCAGGGAAAGATGGGGAGCGAACTTTGCCTGTATTCCAGCTGATCCCCCAGGAGCGGCTCCAGGATAGCCCCCCTACATTCACAAGGCTTGGAGTTCCTGTTACCGTTAGCTCCAGTATTCTCAAACTGCATTCAGCATCAACAGTCTCCCATCAGCAGGAGGAATATTTGATGGACCTGACAGGATGGACCCAGGCACCGGGGGAGGCTGGAGGAAGGGCTAATTTTTATAAACTCTCAGGCTACTATTGAATATTAAATGCCGCAATGACGGTTTTGCTTTCCTAAGCCATCTGATGTCTGGATAACAAAGGATCCATTATATGAAATAAATCTGATGGGTGGAATCTGAATGCTTTCAAACTAACGCATACTCAAAGTATAGAAACTAACCCAGCTGGTCTTTTGGAAGGGTTGGGCAGCCTCCTTACCATCTTCTCGCTGAGACTGGCGTGGGCTGTGAGCTTGGGAAATCTTTGTGGGCTTGGGGGCGGGGAGAAAAGGGGGAAGGAGGGCCGGTATGGGAGAGAGGTGGCATACTTGTGAATGTGTGTGCCCATGTGCTTGGGAGTGCACAAGCACATAGCTTACGTGCTTGTGTTGGGCAAGGCTAGAAGTCAGCTTTGAACTTCTTGGCCTCAATCACTCTCCACCTTTATCTGGGAGACGAGGGCTTTCACTAAATCTGGAACTCATTGATTTGGCTTGATTTTCTGGGAAACGAGCTCCAGGAATCAATGGGTCTCTGTCGCCATCCCCAGCCCTCAGGTTACAGATGTGTGCCCCAGTGAGGGTGCTGTGGGTGTGAACTCAGGCCTTCCTGACTGAGCCCTCTCCGGTGCTTACCATGTAGAAGGAAACTCACTGTCTGCACCCCCTTGAAGACCACGACCCATTAAACCCGGAGACTGCAGTGGGAACGTCTGTTTCTTTGTGCCTTTTTGGTATTGGAACAAGCCTGGTGACAGTTACGATGCAGAGAATCTAATTTGTCCCATCAAAAGGGAATTGGGAGAGGTTCTCATGGCATGAAGTCATGGAAACAGGCTGCATTCATTAGCAAAAAGGCCAGTGGACAGGCATTTTTGTTTTTGCTTTTGAAAGCTGTGGTGGTGGACCCCACAGTAAGGGTGCCTCCCTTGGCAGTGTGCTGGGAGCTGGGTTAATCCGCAGGGAAGCAGAGCTGTACCCCAGGCCGGGAGTTCCCTGACAGAACTAAGCCCCTGTTGAGAGAGTGGGTCTTTTCTTATAGCTCGTGGTAAATAAAGAGGTCCCCTGTGGGTTTCCCCTTTGCCAAGCATCTCCCAACTCCACATCCCATTGGTTTTGCCCTAATTGTTACTTATTTGAGATATAAGAAAATGTAATCCGTATGAAGCCTATTCCATACATTTAACTAATAAAAATGTTGTTTCCTAAGAGCCCTTTGAAGTCCAAGTAAACTTTGGAATCAGTTTTATGAGTCTTTTAAAACCTTTCTTCTTTGCAGCAGGAAGTTAAGTTTTGCCAAGAATAAATGAATTCAAATAGCAAAGGGAGATTGCCAAACCCACAGTGTTTCGGTGGCTTCTTTATGGGGCCAAGTGCTTTTACCCAGTCCTGACAGCCGGGGCTGCTATCTAAAGTTACAGTCCAACCTGTTATTACTTATAAATAATTATTTTAAAATGCCAGTTGTTCTTAATACAAAAATGTTGGCTTCTTTTTTTGAACTACTTTGATTTTACAGGCAAAGAAGGAAGAGATTATTGGTTTTTACAAATCACTCCTTTATAAGGATTTGCTAGTTACCTGGAAAAAAATGAATTAAATTTCCTCTTTGGTATTTCTTGAATGTTCTTACTTTCTTCCTTCATATTAATTTAAGGTCGTGTAATTTTTTTTGAAAGACGTCGTGACCACATTCTGAAATATTTTCTAGGAGGGTTTCCTAAAAGAGGAATTATGGCAAACAATATAATTAAGGTTGGCAGCCATGAAAAATCCATGGAAACTTCAAAGAAAGCATCATGGATGTCTTATGGGGGCTTGTCATCCCAAAGAACTTCTCCTCAATAAAATTAATAGCAAATTCTTTTACCATTTTAAGACAAGTTACTGGTTTGTATGCCCAGAAATTTCACCTGCTGCCATCTTTTTTCTCTTTCTGGTCCTTCACTATCCTTCAGAGTAAAGCATTCTGGGCTCATTCACAGGCTCTTCTCTAAGATTTTTTTTTCTTTTTCCTACTGCTACTGATCTTCTACCTTCCATTCCCTCCACTCTTGCCCTCTGTTTTTAAACCACTGCCACCATCCCCATCATCACCGTCATTACCATCATCACCACCATCCCCATCATACCCATCATCACCACCATCACCACCATCATCACCATCATCATCATCACCACCATCCCCATCATCACCAACATCACCATCATCACCACCATCCCCATCATCACCATCATCACCACCATCCCCATCATCACCGTCATTACCATCATCACCACCATCCCCATCATCACCACCATCACCACCATCATCACCATCATCATCATCACCATCATCATCACCATCACCATCATCCCCACCATCCCCATCATCACCATCATCACCATCACCACCATCTTCATTTTGTTTACTGCTCCCCGGGCTCTACACAATTCAGGTTCTTTCTCTTAATGCCAGGCCTGACAGCCTCTGTCTTTCTAGACTCATGGGCCCATCAGCCCATGCAAATTTGTTCCCTTTTATACCCATTTATTTTTCAGTTGTACACACTACTCAAGCATTGCCTTCCTGAAAGAAGCAAGCTTTGTCTCAAACAGACAGTTATCAAACGACTAAACCCAGGCTCCTTGACCAACACTCAATGAAAGCAAGACATATCTTTGCTTCAGCTCCAACTGGGCTGTGAAGAGGCACCTTGCCCACCTCAGCAGCTGCCTCCAGTCTCTAGCCAGAGTGGTGGCTTTCACTTGGGCATCTGATGCTATTCCGATTCTGTTAGGTGGTCACACAGGGAAGAGCCACATGTGGAGCCAAGAAACTATGACAAAGATGGATAAAGTAGAGCTCATAACTATGATGGGGCAATGTAGAGAAACTTCACCAAGGAGACAAGGGATGATGCCTAAGGAGTGGGCGGAGCAGGCATCCCAGGGGCATGGATGCCTATACAGGATTTGCATGTCAAGAATAAGGGGGAAAATTCCAAAGCTAAGCACACTGAGCTAGCTGTTGGGTAGGAAGGGAGTAAGGAGGGAGCTGAGGAAATCTGAACATGACTGGTTTTGCATATTGGCAGGTTCTGCCTTTCTGGACTCAAACAACTAAGGACAGGAGAAGTTCAAACTCATAGATTCAATGCAAACAAAGTACTAGACCCACCCACCACGAAACTAGAGGAAGTCTGCCAAAAATCCATGTAAAAGCCCCCCAAAGACCCAGTCTAGCCAGAGCAACCTTGAGGCAAAAGCTCAAAGCAGGATGTAGCGCTGTACTTTCCAGCCAGAAAGTACTACCGAACTCTAGCAACCAAGACACTGTGGTACTGGCATCAAAACAGAAATACAGGCTGGTGGGACTAGGTAGAGATCCCACAAATGAGCCCACGTATCTGTAGCCACACCGAGAAAGATGCAAGCACTCACAATGGTTCTGACACCTAAACCGAAGACCTTAAAATATGAAAGTTCTCAAAGAAGATTTTCTTTAATAAGACATCAACATAGACAACAGAAACAAAACAATAGAGATCACTGTGTATCCAACTAAGGAGCTTTAATAGAGGGAGGAAACAAAGAAGAACAGGGTGGAGAAAATATTTCTTGATATTTTATCTGAAAAAAATGTTAATATCCAGAATATGAAAGGAACTCAGAACACTTAGTAGTTAACCAAGCAACCTTCATGATACCAGTAATTTAGTTAAAAAAGGGGGGGGGATGATCTGAATGGGTGTTTACCAAAGGAAGAAATACAAATACCAAATAGGTAAGTGACAAACTAAACTATAGAGCAAGCCATCCAGGGGATGCGAATCAGCATCACAATGAGATGACACCTCTCCTGGCTTAACTTTCTACTGTCAAAAGAGAAAAATGTTGCTGAAGATGTGGGGACACAGAGCTCACTTACTGTTGATGGGGATGTGAATTTATACCAAGACTGGCTGTGGAAATCAGGCTGGCAATGCCTCAGCTAGGCCCCCAGGTCTAGGTATCTACCCAAAAGTAATGAGATTGGCGCGGTAAAGAGGTGGTTGTCTTCTTTTCGTTGTTGTAGTTCTCGCCACAGTTGCTATGGCAACATAGGGCCCCATGCATAGAAGAATGGACAGAGAAAACCTGGCGTTTATTCACAGCAGAATACTGTTTAATCGTGAAAGAGAACCATGGACTCCTTGCAATCACGTCAAAAGACAGGAGCTGGAAAACACTGTGCTGAGTGAAACAAGCCAGACATAGAAAAACAAATGACACCTGTTCTATCTTATATGTGTAAGTTGAAAATAAACTCTCTAAATGTAGAACAGTGGCAGTAGAGATGGAGAAGATCGGGGTGGAGGTTGGATCAACAAAGCTTAGACACAAGGCATCAACAAAGAGTAATAAATTACTGTATAGGGAGTGACAGTAGTTTGGAATCTGACACTCATGGGGCAGCAGAAGAAAGGACATTCAGTGCATAAAGGAGCAGGAATTCTGATTTCCGTGCTGTAATCCATCTATGTTATTGACAGGTGTTAAAAGTAGCACACTGTCCCCAATCCATTTATGTAAAAGTATTTCATTCTAATAAAAATTTTTAAAAGCTTAAGCTTAGCTAGGTGTGGTGGTGCACGCCTCTAATCCCAGCACTCTAGGGGCAGAGGCAGATGGATGTCTGTATATCTAGGGCAGCTTGATCTACAGAGTAAGTTGTGTCAGGACAGCCAAGGCTACAGAGAAAGCCTGTCTCAAACCATCCCCTCCCCCCCAAAAAAAGAAAAGAAAAAAGCATAAACTCTGTAAGAAGTGATTTTTTTACAACAATAAAATATGACAAAATACAATAAAAAGCTATAAGACAGTTGCAGCATATAAGTTATTCACGCACAATTCAGATATGACTTCACGTTTATGGGATGAGCTTCATGGGTCTTGTGGAATGTTGCTCTATTTTCTACAAGGGATTTGTCATCTAGGGATTTTAGCATCCAAAGGGATTCTGAAACCAGTGTCCCTAGGAAGCCAGCAATAAGTCCAATGAGAAAGAGGGATGCAGATGGGCTCCTGAGAAGGAGGCAGGCTGACCCAGGAGGAGCTTCTCTTGGGTGGGCAGGGATGAAGGACAGGGAATGGAGGAGGAGGTGACGTTACCTCTGTGCTTTGCAATGAGGGAAGCTGAGCATTACAGCCTGACTCTGTGAGAAATACATGCAGATACATATGTGTGTGTGTGTTTGCATGTGTTGCTAAGATAGTTAATATTGTCAACTTGACATGACCTAGGGATGTCAATTGTTGTGGAAGCACGTTCTGCTCCTTCAGCCAATAGCTTTTAAGATACCAGCCCACTTGGGCGTGGTCTCTTATACTGTAAAAAGCAGTGGTAACCGTGTGCCTGCTCTTGCTTCTGGCTCCCTGTTCCGGTTGCTAGACTCTCTTCCGGTTTGCTCATAGGACTGTTTGTCTAGGACAGTGATATATAAGTTTTTTCCTTTTAAATAATAACCCTTTATTATTCATAATTCTGAACTGGTGTGGGATTGCTTTGTGACTTACATCATCAGTTAATCACTTAGAAGGGACTTCGCTGGACGTATCTGCAAGGGAATTTCTAGGTTAGGTTAACCAAAATGGGAAACCGACTCTAAAGGTGGGTGGCACCGGTGCGTGGACTGAGGTCCTGAAGTTGATAAAGAGGACAGAGTGAGCCAAGGACCATACCAGCATCCATCACTGTCTCCTTCATCCCAGCAGATGCAGGATGAGCAGGTGCCTCCTGTTCCTTCTGCCACATCTTTCCTGCCGTGATGGACGAATCCTTTGAACCGCCAGTCGAATTGAACCCTTCCTCCCGTAAGCTGCTTTCGTCAGGTGTTCGCTTCCGGCGAGGAGGAAAAAAGAAGCTACGGATGTTGCGATGATTAGTTTTAATGGTTAGCTTGATGCATTCTAGAATCACCTGGGAAGAATGGTATTAAAGAGGGATCGTGGTGATGACATTAGCATGTGGACCAGTCTGCGAGGGGACCGTCTTGTTTACATGAAATGATGTAAGAAGACAGTCCGTGGTGAGAGGCACCATTCCCTGGGTTTGGGTCCTGGACATTATGAATGAACAAAATGACCTGAGTAGTAGCAAATGAAGCCATGTCTCCATGCTCCTTGCTGTCACTAGAGATGTGGGGTGACTGGCAGTTTTACGTTCCTGTTGCTAGGATGGGCTGTAACCTGGGATAATGAGGTAAAATAAACCTTTTCTTCCCAAAGTTGCTTTCCTCTGGACAGTTTCAAAGCAGCAGAAATGAGTGCAAGACAGTTGTGTATAGAGATTTACAAATGCACACACATGCACGTGCATGCACACACTCTCTCTCACACACACACTCATGCACGAGAAGGTCTTTTTGTTTCTACAATACTGTAGATCAAAGCAAGGTCTTGGCATACACTAGGCAAGTGCTTTATTGTTTAGTGAATCTCAAGCCCTTGAGACAGGTCTTGCTTTGTAAGTCAGACTGGCCTGGATCTCGCAACCCCCCCCCCAACCTCCTGATTGCTAGCATTACAGTTGTATGCCACCATGCCAGGTGAGAGAGACCTACTTGAAAGAATTGACTTGGGTCATTATGGATACAGGCTGCTAAATTCCCTCTTGCTTGAGGGCAGTCTATATTCTGTTTTATTCATGATTCCGGAATGAAGAGGCACACCCGCATAAAGACAGCAGTTATGCTAACTCTGCTGGTCTGGAGGCAAGTCATATCTAAAATGCCTTCACATCTGCATCTACATTTGTGTTCCACCAAACAGCAGCATCCTTGCCTAACAGTTGACAAAGGAGGTCAGCGTCATGGGCATCTTACTTTATCTCCTTTCTGGGGATCCGACCTGAGGTCACGGAGATTTGCTGGTGTTACAAATGTGTGTTTAGTTCTCATTACATACCTGACAAACTAAAGCAATTTGACAGCATAGTACTGCTTGAAATCTTCCTGCAAGTACTGTCGTTTTAGCTGACAGTCACCATTCTGAAAGATACAGAAGTGTGTGTTTGTGTATGTGTGTGTGTGTGTCTGCACTGTACATGAGTGTTTACTTTTGTAAGAGCTGCCATTGCCTAAAGATACAGAGATTCTGATAGCTTTGGTGTATGTGTCTATGTGTGTGTCTATGTATTATGTATGTTTGTGTGTGTCCATGTATAATATTTATTTAAATATTTGTGCCTGTGTGTGTTCGTGTGTATATGTATGTTTGTGCATGTCTGTGAATGTGCATGCATGCGTGTTTGTGCATGTGCGTGTCATGCTATTGCATGTGTGTACATGTATGTTTGTTCATGTGGGTGCTATGCTGTTGCCCATGAATTTGCATGTGGACATCAGAGCCAACAAGTGTCTCCTTTGACCACTCCATCTTATTTCCTGAGGCAGGCTCTTCTCAGTGCATTCTAAGCTCTTCAGTTTGGGAAGACTGGCTGGCAAGGGAGCCTCTGAGTACTAGGGCACAGATGTGACGCCTGTGACCTGCTTTGTTTTTGCAGGGTGTTGGAGGTTCAAGCTCAGAACTTCCAACCCTCTAAGACACCTCCCCAGCCTATGATACAGACTCTATCAACCCATTTTACAGGAGGGGTCTGAACTCAGAGCAGTTTGGGACCGGCCTTGTGGAGAAGATAATTCTAGACACTCATCTAGGACTTTGGACCATCCTGCCTGGGTCTTTAGCCAACAAGCCCCATGATCTCTAAGGCCTGGGTCAGAAAGGAGGAATAAAAACTGCCTGAGAGCCAGCCCCACCCTCAAGGAGTTTGTGACCAGATTCAGCTAACTACCCCACCACTGATGTCTTTCAAATTGGCAAGAGAGTATTCTGAAACAGGAAAGGCCAGGTTCTCACAGAGACAGCCTTATTCTTTCTTCAAGGAGGGGAAAAAATGAATGATCCCAACACAGGACTGTCTTGGAGGAAGGAAATGGGGATGGGGAGGAGATAATAGATATAAAAGCCTACATGTTCCTTCTTGTTCTAATGCCTGAGAACAAATTTTCAAATGTGAGATGGGACGCATTCCTTGGTGGCGATTTCTGTATCATAGGACTTAGCTTTGTAAAACAATACAAGGTCTTGTGTGTTTGAACAAGCAGGTGTGTTTATGTTATAGTGCGTAAAAAAAAAAAAAGCCACCTTGGGTTGTTTTTCCTGTCGATTAAGCCTCTAAAATTCAGATATTTACCTCAGTTACATCACACTTATTCCCAATTTCGAAGTAACTCTCGTGATTTAAAATGAAGGATTTTCCCCAAGAAGGATAGCTTACTCTTATATTTACCCCTAACTCCATGTTCAGACACTCGGATGCATTAATCACCTACATTTTGCCCACACGGGTCTTCTTAAGTGGTAGTCAGTACAGTGCCATGACAACTGTCCCTCGTGGTGACAACAGGCCGTGTCAGGGAGGCTCCACATCCCTGCCTTGCCATCCAAGTTCTAATCTCAGAGCCACACGACTGGCTCCATTGTCCCAGCTGTCACCCTCTTAGGACTTAGGTGGCATTTATCCCTCCTGTGTATCTTCTGGGAGATTCTGGAACAGCCCTTATTTGTCTATCTGCCCGTCCTCTTGCCTTTGGGGTTTGGTTTAGTTCATTCTCACGGGGACGAAATTTAATGATTCCTTTAGAAGTAAGACCTATGTCCCACATGAGCGTGGTTGTATATCTGAGTACATTGTAAATATAGATCGGATGGTTAGATTTTGATGGATGCTGTTCAAACTAAATTTTAGTAATGAGAAATAGGGATAGTCTCAGATGGTTTGTAATATAGGTACCAATTCATATTTTATGATATCTACACAAATAAGGAAATAACCAAGGTAAAGTCCTTATTAGACCTGAATTGGGGAAATCAACTTTAATGCGTTCTATGACCTTTTGTACTGTAATTAAGAGCGTACTATACTAGTCCTACCTGAGGTCATGTGTGTTGGCAATTTTCTTATATTCATTTCTTGATGGAAATATTGATGGTGACATTAGCAGTTGGTATTTGAAGCAAAACTACATATATGTTGTCATGACATTTAATAGTTTATAATTCGCTTACAAAATAATTTGCATAGTTTCTATAGAAAGTGAGTAAAGATTAACAATGTTTAAGAATACTTGGACAATCATTTTATGATTAAAATTTTGGTCAGCCAAAAGGTGAACACCTATTAATTCATAGAGTAAAAGACAATGCTGTTATCTGTAATAATCTACAGAGCTATAAATACTCAGACAGTTAAAAGGTGTGGAAGTGTTGATATGAAAATTTGCAGCCTAATTTGTGTGTCAATCAAATAGTCACCTCACGTTGATATAATTCCTACGCAGAAAGGGAGTTTCATTTTTATTGTATGTGGGGCCCTTGTCGTTTTTCAGGGTTGGAGCAAGAGACACCAGGGGTGCGTGGCTAACTCTGCGAGCAAACCATTTCCAAAACCGACACAAGGTGGCACCAAGCTTGCAGTAGCTGATGGGTTTTGAATGGTCCGCATAAACTCTGGCACTTGAAGAGGAAGCCATGTTTATTTTATTCTGAGTAATATATTATGCACCTGCTTGTTTTATTTTTTAGACTGATTTGTGTCAACTGCCTTTCCAGAAATATGACACGCGTGTTGGATCCAGGCAGAACTAATCTTTCAACATGGAAGCTGTACTATTTTGTACAAACTATATTCTCTGATATAATGAAGTCTTTTTTCTTTTTCTTTTTCATTTTTTTTTTACTGTACTTGAAAAGGATTAGGCACATATAACGAGTTGGCACACACTTTTTGCACGCTTTGCCTTTGTAGCTCCCTGGGAAGAAGTTTTGGGCCGTGGGATGTTTAATACACACACTCATACAAATCCTTTTGTATAGATAGAGTGGTGGATCTTCGTCCAGAGGGCTCAGGGATGAATGGGAACTGAGACTTCTAGAGAGAAGAGGACACAGAGAAGCTCCTGAAGGCAGTTGGAGTTTCTCCTGAATGAGGAATAACTAGAGGTCTGTGAATACTAGCTGTTATCTTAGGGTTTTAGGACAGTCACAGACCAGGTGCCTTCAACAACAGAATTTATTTTCTTTCAGGTCTACAGAAGGGAAGCCCAAGAGTGAGTGTTAGCTGGACGGAGTCTTCCAAGGCCTCTTCTTGGTTTGCAAATGTCCATCTACTTCCTGTGCCTTCATTGGCCTTTCTTCTGTGAGCGTGTACTCTTGGCATCTCATTGTCTAGCCTTTGTTCACTCACGAGAATGCAGGCAGATTGTATTAGGGCCCACACCAAAGGGTTTTATCTTTGATTGAATCACCTCAACAAAGACTCTTTCTTAATACTGGTGCATTTAAGGTGGTGAGGTAGTGAGGTTAAGGCCACTGGTGTGTGAGCTTTAGGGAGATTCAGTTCTATCCCTAATACCTTGGGTCCTCCCTGGCCTGAGTCCCTGGTGGTAAGGTTGGGGATGCCCAGTTTGGGGGTGCTCACGAACCAGTTCCCACTGCAGCAAGCACCAAGTCCACACACATCAGGTTGTTCAGCTTTGCATTTGTTGCCTGAGTGCATTTCTGCTTTGAATGGCCACCTGTTTCACTCTGCGTGGCTGGCCTGAAATCCTCCATGGCCTGACAGGTAGTAATTAAATACTGAAAGCAAGGCATAAATCCTTCCTTTTAAACACTGACATTATATCCAGCCAGCGAGAGGCAGGGAGAGAGGCAAGTCCAGCAAGTTCAGGAAATGCAAAATTTCTGTGAAATAATTTCATTGAAAATTAACAAGTTGATTATCGTGAAAGCAGATTCCAATTTGCACATAATGGCCAATCATCTCGCTTTCCTGGCCTTTGATCATGCCCTGCCTACTCAGGGCAATCGGCTGTTTTACCCCACCACGATGGTTATCAAGGGCTTCTTAGGTTAATTTGCCTTTCAGACTTCAACCGCCTAAAGATAAGACATTTAACCCAATTATGAGCAATTCTTCTTGTTCCCAGCGTAGTTTCTCCTGGCCGGGCAGTCCTGCCTCAATATTTCTACTTTGCCCATCCTTCACTTGAGAGTACCATAGCTGAGTTTCCATAGTCAGACAGCTTGCATGGGATCCCTGTATTTGCCCTGAGAGCAGGGCAATTGCAAACCCTTACAGTGTCCAGGCTTGACTATTTCAGGAAGAGTTTCTGGCCACACAGAGGCAGGGAGGTTTCCTTCACAGACCAGCAGCAAGTACATCAGAGGCCTGACTCCCCGCCACAGCCTTGCCAGAGTACTAGATGGCTTGTCTAGGCTTCAAGGGTCAGTCTCGGGGCCCAGAGAAGAGAGCAGGGTCCTCAGCTTGGAGTCTAGTTTTAAATCATTTTCCTTCTCTTGCACATTTCTGTTTCCCCAGTTGTGTTATGGAATGATTTTGAAATCCACAGGTTTTTTTGTTTGTTTATTTGCTTTTGTTTTTCGAGACAGGGCTTCCCCACGTAGCTCCGACTGTCTTGGAACTCGCTCTGTGGACAAAGCTGGCCTTGAACTCAGAGATCCAGATCCACCTGCCTTCCACGTTGCTGGGATTAAAGGTGTGAGCCACCACCCCGCTAAATCCCCAGGTGTTTTTGTTTTCATTTTTTAAAAATTTTATTTCTTTGATTTTTTTTTTGTGGGGGAGGATATGGGCTAGAAAGCATAAGGCACTAAGTTGCCTTTGATTTCAAAGAAACTCTTCGTCCTGCATACTCCACTTCTGCTTTGTCCCGCCCTTTGGGATCCTTCTCTTGGTCTTGTCCTTTGGACGTCCCCTTCTAGGCTACTGTGACAAAGTTCTTTATACTTTTCTCACAAGACTTTTTTTTTTTAATCCCTTCTGTTGGCAGGGAATTGACTCATGAATAAATGGATAATAATAACGGCTGACGGTTTTGGAGTGCTCACTATTTGGCAGGCACTAAGCCGGGGGATTTGCTTGCATTATCTCACTTGATCCTCTCAACAGCTCTGTGATAAAGCCCACTGCACAAAGGGAAGGCTAAAGCCCAGAGAGTTAAGTAGCTTGTCCTTGGCCATAGAATTCGGAAACAGGCTCGTGTCCTCCCTCTTAAGTACAGGGGAAGGGGAATGGCCTTGGAGTGGAAATTGCAGGACTCCTGGACTCACAGAATTGGTAGCAGGTCAAAAAGTTAATGTTGCTTGCTTTCAGTTGAAGGGGTGTCAAGTGGTCAATGGCGGGGCTCATTTCCCCTGGGCGGCAAAGGCACTCCGGCTGCTCACTCTGACCCTGGGGACGGTTTTAGTCTGTCGCCCTGGATTCCTCCAGGCTCTGATGTATACTAGGATGGTCCCTGACCTTGTTAGCACATCCGTGCGCTTAGCACGTCTGACCGACTCCCGGAGACCCATAGCTAATACAGTAGTTGAGTGCGTAGTCTCAGCGAGGGTGTGACCTAGACATAGGGACTTTTTTTTTTAAATTACACGGATGTGTGTGAATGTGTACATGTGTGGTATATGTACATGTGAGTGAAGGTGCCTGTGGAGGCTCAAGAGCCCCTGGAGCTGTAGGTTGTGGGCTGCCTGACACGGGTGCTGGGAAGCGAACTTGGTTCCTCGGCAAGGGCAGCGCATATTCCGGGGATCTTTCTGGTCCCTGGCATAAGGTCTTTTAAAAGTTCCCCAGGAGGTGCCAGGGGGGCAAGTGTGGGAACCGCTGGCTGAGATGCAGAGTGGTAAGGCCCCTTGGTGGTGAAGCAGGGCACAGATAAACCCACGAGGCCTTCCGTGACGGAGCAATGTGTCACACAGAAACAGTCACGGGTCAGTTGCTGTTGAAGTTGGTTCGGTGGAACCTCCTGCTGCTATCTGCTTTGGTCTGGCAGACACACAACTCTTGTTCACTGCCTCGGGAAACAACTGCTATTTTGGTTCCTGGCTTTCCAGGGAAAGGTTAAAAAAAAGGAGTTCAGAACCTGGGACCTGCTCGCTGTTCCCCTAGGCTGAGAATTCCCTTTCTGGGGGTCAGCATGTGTTGCTTGCTCTCATGTGTCTCGTCTCTTGCTCTCTTCAGTCTTCTCCTTTACTTCATCTGTCTCCCTGATTAAAATTTGACAAGCTCGATTAAAAAAAAAAACAAAACTTTTTCTTTTTGTAATTTTAGAAAGACAAATGCTCAAATGTCTTTTACGTACTCTTTTAATTGGGAAGTTACAAGTTCTCCACTCCTTTACGAAACCCTGTTCTCTCCCCTCTACTGGGAGAATTTTCTTTTGGCCCCGTTGGAACTGTTCACCTGATTATTTTCCCACCTGTATTCTGAGCTCCCACCCTGGGCACAGCACTGCAGCTTTGCCTCTCCGGTGGATCACAAAACACCGTAAAGATTCCTGACGCCCCTTGCATGGTACCATTGCTCCATTTGGTGTTTAACCACACTGAACATCTTGGAAGGTTGAAAGAGACATCACTATTTTGGTTATTTATCTGTTGCCGAATGCACAGGGAAAGCCGGAGCCTTCCTTCGAGCGCTCGGCAGCAGCTATGGCTTTGTGGTGGCAGCAGAGACTGTTGTTCAAAGCCACTACGGGATCATTTCCATTTCACATTTTGTTAATTGTTTTTCCTTGTTGGGACAATGTGAAAAATGATAACGGTGACTTCAGTGAAGAGGCGTCAAGGGGTAAGGAAAAGAACCCAGAGGATAGGAATACCTGCTGGGTCAGAGCCCGGAACCAGCTCAGGTGTCACCCGTAGATGTGAGGACACCAGTCCAGCAGAAGCAGAGAGCCACACCAAGAAGTGTGTATGGAGAAAGAATTCTCTGGGCAGAAACGCCCTCTGAAAGGAAAGGTAAGAAAGGAGCTGTGGGGAAAGGGTACAATGGGGCTAAGCAAACAGCTGCCCAGGTGAACAGCAAGGGAACAGAAACCCAGGACTTAGCTGGCTCTCAGTTCCAAAGGCTCAACTTCACACTTACGGATCAGTACCCACGTGTTTGAAAATCTGGCTGGAGACCATTCATTCTCCAAATCAAGAACTTTCTGTGGTTCAGAGGTGGGATGTGGTGACGGCTGAGTTCCCAGTGCCAGAAGATGGCACCATTGTCAACGTATTGCAGGGGAAAGGACTCCAGGTTTGCATTTCTAGCCATTTCTATAAGGCTTAGGCAAGCAGAATGTACTTAAAGGGCGGTTATGTGGAGATTTTTTTGTGCTAAGCGTATCCTGTCAATGACAACAAAATACTCCAAACCAGTTTGGAACTCCCCGGAGGTGGCACAGAGCAGGTGCTTTGGCTCCGTACACCCGCTTCCTACCTAGCTGCTGTGCAGCTCCCTTGCCCCGAGATACTGGAGTTTGGTATCAGGGAGATTTTTTTTTTTAGTTCCTCTTTTCCCTCACACTGGCAAAATATGTTTCCAGCTGATGGGGGCAAAAGGCAGGCTAATTGCATGGCATTTCTAAGTTGGTATTGTTGGAAATCTATAGACATAATTGTGCTGCTCTTATTTGTGGGGGTTAAGGATCTACTCTCTGGTGAGAGCCCACCATGCTCTCCGGCTGTGGCAGGATATATTTATCATTGTCAAGCCTGAGACAGAAATCTGGATTTTTTTTTTTTTTTTTAGCTCATTTGGAGTGGCTCTGAAGCAAGCCATGCCTCCCTGTTGAGATTTCTGCATGGAGACACATTTCTCAATTCGTTCCTTCTAGCTTAAACACATTAGACCAAGCCAGTCAGACCTGCAGAATAATTTCTGGACCTAAAAGAGAAATGACGGAGAAGATGTGACATTAAAGGCGTTTCTTTCCTTTTAGCTGGTGCTCATTCTCCAGATGTCGGCAGAAAAGAGGGGGTGAGGTCAAGGTCAGAAGCAAGGCACGTGAGAGACATTATGCTTTTTGGGAAAACGGCCTTCAGTCAAATCCCTCACTCAACACAACTCTAAAGATATATATCCCTTAAAAATTCCCAGACAACATATTTGAAACCAACTTTTAAAAAATTAGCTGGTAATTAAAGAATTTGGACGCACGCTGCCAAGTCTTTGAGCAAGACAATCAAAAATGGCATTTGGTATTCTTCTGAACCAGTCCAGGTAGGCGTCCGGGATTTCCTCACACAGGTGGGCTCCTCTCCTCACAACCACACGGGGCTCGGGCTTCTCACAAGGGAATCCTTGACACTGCGGGTTAATAATTGTCTCCGCGGCGTTCCCTGGGCATCTTGCATCTTTTCCGCACTAACCGTGTGGCTCCTGCCTCAGCTCTCCTGGGTTCTGCAGCAGCAGATGGAGTGTGAGACTGTTGACTGCTGTGCCCCGCAAACCCTCCTCTCTGTAAACGGCTTCTATTATGTATGAGTCGGGAAAGTTTCAAGGGAGGCCCCATCTGATGACGGCTCACTGCCGAACGTGCAGCAGAGAGACTTTTGAGTCTCGCTTATGAGCCCGTCGGACAGTACGTTTAAGTATGACAGAGTCTGGTTTTGCCAACTGTTAGTGTGCCTGTCACCGTGCACCATGCACTCACAAGATGTCATGCAGACTGCAGTGGCTACTCTCGAGAAGCAGGTAAAAGGTCATGTGGGACATTGAAAATAATAGTAAATTGATTATAAGGGTTTTGATAAACATTGTGTGGCTGTGCCAGACATTTAGACATTTCAAGATCAAGATCACATGTGATTCAAAAACTGCTTCAAATAATTTTAACTTGCCTTTATTTATATTAATCTCTGTGGGAAAAGAAATCCTTTTTTTTTTTTTTTTGCAACAACCCAGTCCATGGCACAGACAAGTGTCTCCTGTCATTGAACTTGACAACTCAGATTGTTGATTTGAGAGACAGGTAGGAATAAATGTGGGGAAAGAAGGGCATGAAATTATATATGTTTAAAATATATTGGCTCCATCTTCATCTTTTCAAATGACTTCCATAGTCTAAATAGAAGCAATTTTCCACATAGATAGCAAAGATAGCCACTCCAATCTGCTTTTAAGTAAATGGAAGAAAGGACAAAACCAAGCCAAACAAGGCAAAACTCCCCCCTAAAACAAGTCCTGAGAAGAAGCTGAACCTTGCCTGGCGTTCTCACCTTTCCTACCCTGCCTTGTGATGGCAACAGGCTTGTCAGGCCCCTGCCAAGAAACATCTGGACAAAAATGTCACCCAGTACCATGGTTTGGGGGCTGAAAAGGAGCCAGTGCGTGCGTGTGCGTGTGTGTGTGTGTGTGTGTGTGTGTGTGTGTGTGTGTGTGTGTGTGAGAGAGAGAGAGAGAGAGAGAGAGAGAGAGAGAGAGAACTGGTCACAGATTCTATCAGAAATACAGTATTGCTTGTGAACTGGGTAAATCGCTGCCCTGTCCCCAGCTGCTCCCCTGAGTTGAGTCCCTGATAACTCTGAGGGCAAGCCGACTTCAGCAGCAGCCAAGACCCACAGGAAGGACCCGTGACAGACACCTCGGCGCTTTCTAACACCGCCAAGGCAGAGAGCTCCTTCCCGGGAGAACAGAGACATCCAGGAACAGAACTCCAAAGACCTCAGCACACTAACAAATGGACAGAGCTGACCAAACAAACAAGGCGGTAGCCAGAGAGATCTGGAACCCTAGAGGACCGAGCTTGCTTAGGAGATCCCTGGTTTCCCTGGGAGTTTTCCCTGCTCAGGCCCTATGCCCCCCTCACTGCCTGGTGATTTCTTCCCGTGAAAGTGTCCTTACTAGAATGCACACTGATTGTATCTCTCTGTTTCCTGGCCTCTGTGCCTTAGCTCTGGAGCAAAATGGGTTGTACTCAGAAGGAAATCAACACGTTGGATGAAGGAAAGAATTCCAAACAAAGCGAAAACAAAGCCTGAGTCTTTGCTACCAGAAAAGCGCTTTGCTCTGTTTCACCTGAAACAAAAAGTCTCAAAGCTTAAGCATTTTAGTGTGCTTCCTGCTACGTGACTCTCTTTCCACCCAAATTGCTGTACCCCTTCAAATGTCCTTTAAAAAATCACGTATTATCCTTCGAGATGTCGCAAATACTTAAAACTGCTCTGAGGGTCAACATGGCCATGACCACAGTTTAAACAGACGTAGATAATTCTGTGGAATTTGTCTATGGATTTTAATAAGGCTTTCACAATCTACCTAATGTTATGTAAATGTTATTCAGATTTCCATCCGAGAGTTTTCGTGGGGAGGTTAAAAGGGTGCTTTCCCACTCAAATTAAGCACTGGCAAATATTATGACTTTTCAGATTGTTCTAAATGGCTGTGTTTGTTTATTGGGCTTGTGTTTATCCAACATATTCTAACTCTTTAAATGAAACCTAATTTCGTGCAGAAAGACACAGTCAGAGAATAGACCTGGGACTCTCCTAAATCCAATATTGTGTTCTTTGTAAACACCTCTTCTGTGAGTTTTCTTTAATGAAATAAAGTGACATCACATTTAGAAAATTCAAGGAGAATAAAAATTAATCCAATGGTTTAGATAATGTCCCCAAATGCCATGCCTTAGATAATTACCCTGAAGGTTTGTGCTTAAAATGTGTTTCTTGGAGAAGTAGTTTTAGTGTTTATAGAGAAGATATATTTACTGAAAATCTGTGTTACGGATAGAGGTAAATTGGCAAAGACTTTTTTGGTTTCAAAATTACTGCAGAAAACGGTATTCTGAGGCAAGAAAAGGAGGGATTAGTAAAGTCACTCACAAGCCGGGGCCGCTCTCCTCCCTTCCACATGTCACCTTTACCCAAGTGGCCAGCGCGGAGAGTGGACAGGGCAAGGCTCTGGCCGAACCCCCTTGCTAAAAATTCATTTCTGAACCGCATTTCAGAATCAAGTATTAATAGAATAAACTTAATTTAGTTTCCCACAAGAGCAGCTGCATTTCTATTTAATTAGGGGTTTTCAACAGTAGTCATTTTTCCTTGACCTACTCCATCTCCAAAGTCAGGAAATTGCTTCTTTTTAAAAACCGACAATGGCACGGTATGTTTCCAAAGGGGGAAAGAAAAAGGCAAATTACAGAAAACCATTACTTTTTAAACATGTTTAAATAGCCAGGAAGAAGTTTTGACAGAAAACGTGGTGAAATATGAAGTAAAGTTCTACACTGATTATATTGTATGGTAAAGCCTATATGTGAAGATGTGAGGATATTTCATTTTTAAAGTCAAATAAAAATGTGTTGTATGATTATAAAAAGCCCAAATGCATTATAGATGACTTAGTTCTTGCTCTTTGATGGGAATATATCATTGTAAATTTAGCGATTTCATCTGTGTCCTGTGTACCAGATGAACAAGGTGTTTTAAAAGAGGAAAGTCTAGCTTTTGAAGAAGTGATGGGCAGTCTAGCAAGGCACGCAGGCAGCAGGCTAGCAAGGTTAGGAAAACCCAAGGAGTCACTGGAAAATAGAGAGGGAGATATGTTTTTATTTAAGTTGCTAAATGACAATGAGAAGTGTAAAGATATTTTCTCCAAATAAAAAGAAAAAAAAATCTTGGTTTAATAAGACAGGCTGAAATCAAAGCAGAAGGGTTTGAAAAATTAAAAATTTATATAATATGCTTTTATCAAACTATTAAGCTTCTTTTGTGGCATATGAAAAATTTGGGGCTTTGCAATTTTGACTGATTTCAGAAAGAAAAATTCAATAGGAAAAATAAAATCACAATTTAGTTTTTCCAAGCCTTTTTTTTTTTTAAATATGTGTGCATTTGAGATTTCTTCTGATTCCTACATGGGGTTACTATGCCATTGCTTAGAGAGGAGTGAAACCTGGGGAAAAGGATATTCTTTTTATGTCTTCATTATTAATAATTTTCTTTTCATCATTTGTAATAACAACAGAAATTATATCTTCATAGCAAAACGTGGTTTCAATACTCAGGTTAATTAAAGGGGCTGAGATGCAGACTCCAAGCCATTGGTACCACCAGGAAGTCAAAGGGAGCTTTTAATAAACATCAGAGCTATTAAGCCATTCAGTACTTTGATCTCAGCTAATTTTGATAGAGCTGATATCAGTCGGATGACCCAGAAGCCCTTTCGAAGTGCAAAAACTCAAGTCTCCCTAAAAGTCAGAAGTTCTAATTGCTGTAAGCCTTATATGGGGACACCTGGGTCTTAAGCTTATTGTCCCCTGCGGAATAGCAATGAAGAGTAGATTGTGGAGTTAGTTTCCTCAGGGAAGACCTCTGCTGCACTCCACCAGTGCCTTGTAAGCAAGGCTGAGCTGAGCAGGGGACACGCTAATCTCAACGGGTTCTTCAGAGACTCTGAATTAAAAAACGATAGGTTTTGATTAAAAAAAAAAGGCTTTTACAGTCTCTCCTGGGATACAAGCTCATATAAATAGGATTTATTGTGGTCTTGAAGGCATGAAAATATGAATAGAAAAATACTACATATTTACACAGAAAATTCCTATAAACTATCAACCCATAGCTGCAAATTGCCTTAGCCGTACGGGACAATATGCTGTGTGTCCCCGTGAACTGCCGAGCCCCAGAAACTATGCAGAGTGTGTTGGGGACATCCCAAAGGAAGCCCTCCTAATGCAGGCATGTTTGTCTTATTTTGATGAGACATAATAAAATTAAAGATGCACGTGAAAAGAGGCCATCTAACTGGACAAGAAATTGATTATGTTTTAAAAGTCCAGAAAGCTAGTTGTAGTGTTTGGGTAATGTATGCCTGTTTTTGTAAACGTTGGGGGGCTGGAGGTAGATGGATAAAATGTCCTTTGAGTTTCTTGTTTAGACATGTTCTTAGGTTTCACCCGGTTGTTCCTGTATTACCGCTCTGTGTTATATGCCCAGCTTTAAAAAAAATATTAGACATTTGGCGCCCACAGACTAAAGATTGTCTAGAGAGGAAAGAGCCCAGCAAGGGGCTTTGGAGAGCAACGGAGTTACTGGCATGAGATTTATAGGCACTACCCACACAAATGGGAGGTATTGAGAGGCCATGATCACCAGCCAATGACAGGGATTCCGAAGTAAGAGAGATTCTTCCTCCTCCGCACCAAAACAAGACCAAAGAAAAGCGGGAATGAAAACAGAAAGGCGTGGGCCATCTCTCACTGCACAGGAGGCTTGCCACAGATGTCCCCCTGAAGATCACGAGAATTCCCATCTCTTGCATACTATACTTTGTAACTGCAAAAAATAGATAATGACAACATTAAAAATGTCAAGGCAAGCCGGTTGTGCATGCCGCTAGGATTTGCTGAAGGAACCGTAGGCTGGAGGATTACCAGTTCGAGGCCAGCCTGAGCTACACATTAAAAAAAAAAAAAAAAGTCAAAGCAAGGAGGAAAGGGTCTGAGCAAGCATATGCACAGGAGTTAGGTCACGGCCATGTGTAAGGCAGAGTGACTGAGTACTCAGCCAGAGAACGAAGAGGAAGTTGGGTGGAGGAAAAGAGAGGTGAGCAGCGCAAAGGGCCAGGGGGTGAATTCAGTCTTCTAGCCCCAAATAGCAGCTTTCTTCACCAGCTTTAACCTTTCGTCTTGACAAAAATGAAATGAAAAGAATTATCATTCACAGCCACGAAAAGACACACTTTCTGATTCCACGGCTGTACTTCGGCGGTGAAGGCCACGTTTGTTTACTTCTAGATCCGCCGCTGTCAGCACTCAGGTGGCTGGTGCGACACCCCTGGCTATCCGTGTCTGGTGGGCAGCTGGACATGAACGGAGCCAAGTCATCCGTTTCCGTGATTTTCTTCTTCGTTTGCTGGGAAGCAGAGGCTGTCTGAGCATGTGTGGATTATACTAGCTGAGTTCTAGCTGCAATGGATTGGCTTACCTCTTTTCCCTGTGGGTTCCCGCAACGAGTCTATAAGACTGTACTACAGTAGTGTGTCAGATGAAAGACCCGTTGCTAAAGGACTTCACGCAGCTGCTTGATAAAGACACCGTGTGGGAATGAGACTCGAGACTTCTAAAACAGGGAAGCAAAGGCTATTTGGGGGGATGGGCTTGAACAGGTTGGATTCTAGAGTAGGCAGTGGGCTCCAGTAGCAGCAACAAATTTATTTCTAAAGATAAACTCAAAGATCAGATACAAAACCTAGGAAAGAACACTTAATTTTAGGAATAGCTGTTGTTGTAATATGAATTCTGGTAGCTATTATTGTTGTAATAGCTAGTAGCTATTAGTATTAGTTAAACTAATATTTTTCTTGATATGATGGACCCCCAGGTGACTCTTAAGAAGAGATCCGAATTTGGGGTTCACTTCTGAATACTGCAGAAATATTTCAACTTGTAATTCTCCTTGTGCATTGGTTCCCTTTAACTTTACCAGGCTGAGAGAAATTAAAAGCAGTGGCTACCGTCTTCTTTCCCACTCTACCCACTCCCCTCCAGATACTTGCTCCCGTCTGGGCCCATGGGTAGCTTTGCCCTTGGGCTTGCGATGGAGGCCTCATACTTCCAAATTCTTCTTTTTTTGCATCTGACTTTAAATCAGCTTCAGTTTCAGAGCATGATTTGTCCTAAGAATGTAATTTTAAAGGCGCACAGGTTGGGAGTAAGTTTATAAAGCGAGAAAGAATATTAGTGGCTCTTGGCGTAATGTTTGTAAACGAAGTCTGATATTCTCACTCATTTGACTTATAATTTCAAAAAAAAAATTAGGTTCATTTCAAATGCTAATTTTTAGCCTTAAGAGAAAAGGCTTGAGCATTAAGCTTCTACTTTTGATTCCAGATCCATCACCCTCCACTGTCTGGTTGATGTCATAAAAACAAAACCCTCAGGAAATTGTAAGAGCAGGACAGGCTTGTTCATTCGGTGGCTGTATCATCCCACGGGATTTCCTAGTTTAATCTTTCCTCTCTTGATGTGGTGGTTTTATTGGCTTGTCACCCTTATATCTGTTTAATTTTTTTTAATAAGAAAGCATTCCCCAGAGAGGAATTTTATTATTTAATATTTCCCAAACATTTGTAAAGGAACAGTATGTGAGAAAAACAGCTCCCCTCCCCCTACTTGAAAGTCTTCCCTGAGTCGTCCTGAAGTCAAAACCAAGCCTAGTCCCATGTGACACATTAACCCTGGTAAGGTGCCTCTGAACCCCTCCCCCGAGAGGAGAATTGTCATTAGAAGAAGAATAAAATACCTTTGGCAGCATGTGACATCTGCAGGTTTCTTTCCTTTTGCCTCGCGTTCCAGCTGGAGATCACCTGTAATAACAGCGGAATGACCATTCAACAAATTAATGAAGACTTTTTTCAAAATAGCAGCAATTATTGTTTGGACTTCAGTGGTCATCCTTTGCTACTAATATGCTTTTATGGAAGCAAAGGTATAACTAGTGTTTCTGGACTCTCTCCAAGATTTCTGAGATAACTACCCTCGGTGGGAAGGAAAAGCTTTGGCAAAATTTAGGACAGGAACTTAGGGAGGGGGTATGGAGTTTATACGAGTAGATCTCGAACACAGGATTGTATTAATATTCCTTTCACATTTTAGTGACAGAGTAATTTTGAATTAAATTGACATACCCCTTGATTTTCTTAAGCACCAAACATTGTTAGACAAGGAAAATATTGTCCCGGTAACAGGCTACTAAGTGCAGCCTTGGTTTATACCTGAGTGAGAAAGTTAATCTCCAGAGAGAAAAGTGGCCCAGAGACCTCTTTGTGTGAAGCATCTCAACATATTGCCGCCTGTTAGAGTGTACCGAACACATACACTTCTGTTTAGTAATATTTTGGGGAGCTGAGATTTAGGGAAGAAAAGGCTGTAGTATTTTTTACAGATAATTTGAGAGCTTCCCGGGGTTATTTATTTATCTGTGCCATGGTGAACATGCATTATTTGTAATGACATTTTCTGTCTAACATTTCCTCTTATGTTTAGCTGTGGTTTTTAGACCTTTGAGTTTTCTTTCCTTTAGCTTTTGGGAAAACCAAGTAAGTGCAAATTTCCTCCCCAGCACCTCATGAAAACATTTTTTTTAAGAAAATGAAGAGTGAAGCGAGTCTATATTTATTTGGAAGATCATCTGACTACCGCTAAATGGAGTATCTCAATCTGAAAGTGAAATCTGTTTCACTGCTAAAAATTGCCAAGAGTTTTTTTGACTAAGATTTGGGAATCTGCAGAAAATGTAAAAGTTTTTTTTTCTACAATAATCTGTTCAGTGAACAAGCTGTGAAAAATAGTTCTGTATTTCGTCCCATGTGATGCAGCAGACGGTGAATTTCCATTTTAAAGAACGACGTGAGTAGCTTCTGGCACCCTCTCTACTGTCTTCCTCCAATCTCCGTACACTGACTTACAACAATGCGCTTTATTATTCCTTTAAAGAAAAAGAAATGAAATAAATAAATACAATAACAAGGGGTTTCTCTCCGCACCCTCCCCCCACAGCTCAGCTCTCTCCCTCTATCTGGGATCAGTAATGCGAGGGTACTTTGAATCCTTATCAAATGTGCCTTTAAAATACCCACAGTCATAGCGGGCAGACTCCGCTCTCGGCTCTTAATGCTTTGCACTGGAAGGGCTTTAGAAACCATTTATGGTTTCTTCCCAAGCATATTATTTTGAGGTAGGTGGTCCCATAATGAACAGTTATTATGAACGGTTAAAGGATAATTTTTTTCAAAAGGTATAATTATGATTCTCGTACGAACATAAAACGAACATGTGTTAAAGATTTTATTTAATTCATTAATTAATGAGGGAAGCAGTAAGATGTTGCAACCTACTTGGAGGAGAATTCAAATTCACAGTCACACAGACAGGCAAATCAGGGATGCTGCAATGGGTTTGCAAATGGTGCGCGCTTGGTCAGTATTTAAAGAGCCCTAAGCACTCTGCTCTCTGCAGGGCCACACCTTGTTTGTGTTTCCATGGGGCGGAATAATTTCCCTTCCGAATTCTCTGAAGCCTAGAGTGACGTAAAGTAACCAACAAACAGCGAAAAAGGCAGATACAGCCTGGAAGAGTATGCTGGATAAGGGCCCTTAATAACCTTTTTTTTTAATTTTTTTTTTTTAAATTTCAAAGTCTTGCCAAGTTTTTAGCTAAAGACCCAATTAAAGAGTCCATTTCTTGCTCAAAGGAATCAGTTTCACACCTGGGTTCATGGTTCCATTTTAAATCAAGTGTGCAGGGCAATATTGATTGCTTAGTAGGTAGTCCAAACGTGTTCAGTGGATGAAATTGTTCTCATATACACTACTAACTTCTCAATACTTATCCAGTAGTTGAAAGAAACTTGAGGATTTGGGGCAAGCCTTTCTCCTTCATTCTAAAGGTTTGTCCTCACTGCCAGGAAGCTTTCCTTTGCAAACAGATTGACACCATTACAGAAAACTTCAGGAGATCAAAATTCCGAGTTGAGGAGCCCAGTCCCAACGGATGCATTGAAGTCCAATTCCTGGACCTGAGTCTGGTGGATCATTGCAGAGGAGGGAGGTGGAAAGAAGGAAAGAGCCAAAGGAATGGAGTTTGCTGTGAGGTCTCCAAAAAAATGTGTCCCCCCAAAATATGAATGAAGTTAAGTTCACAAAGTCTCACCAACACAGCTGCCTATGTATGAGCTGGACAAGGAGGACACCAGTAGACATGCTAAAGTGGGCAGAGCAAAGTTCCTGAGGCCTCAACCTACAGAAAAAGCTTCAGGGAACTAAGGGATGCTGGGAGTGGGAGAAATAATCTTCCTGGGGAGAAGTTCACCAGTTGAACACTCGAGATGAAATGGTCAGTCCTGAAAACATACATACAAGTAACATTATACAGTAACAACATGGGCAGGCTGTATTTACTTATTTATGAGTATATATATATATTTAGAGGAAAAGAGGCCATGATTTGAAAGAGAGCAATGGTACAATGGTGGCTACATTGGAGGGTTTGGAGTCAGGAAAGGGAAAGGGGAAAATCATATAATTGTATTACAACCTCACACATTACTTGAGAATTTATTTTTACAGCTGATGAGGTATCTAAGAGAGACTAGAAATAAATAAATAGATAAGCAAACAAACGAGTAAATAAAGGTGCTCCTGAGCTAAATATGCCCTGCGTTTCTAGTCTCTCATGGAAAAGCTGTGAACTCCAGGTGGATGAAATCAGCATGAAGCCGGATGAGGAAGGAGGCTGGTGAGGGCTCGATGGTTCACAGGGCTTGCTTGCTTCTCTTACAGAGGACCCAGGTTTGGTTCCCAGCACCCACGGAGTCTCACAGTTCCTTATAACTCTAGTTCCACGGGATCCAATTCCCTTTGCTGGCTTCCTCAGGCACCTGCACGTATGTACAGCACATGCATGCACTTGGACACATAGACACATGCAATGTAAGAAATAAACGGCTGACTGACCTCAGGGGGCAAAGGTCAGCCTTTCTGTTTCCCTGTGCGCCATGCTACCTTCTGGTTCTTATAGAACATATACAACCAGTACTTTGCTTTTGATAGTAATTGCTGTCCCCGGAATTTATTTCTGTTTAGCCTTAAGTTACCCCAACAGGATGACTACCCTGAGAACACGGATTCAGGTTTGTGAAGGAATCTCTCTGATGTCTGGGCATTCTGTTGTGCTCATTGGTCTTCTGCCTGGAACTCTGCCATTGTTACTTCCTTCTTTGAGCTTATCAATAATTACATTGTTCTCAAAGGTCTGTGTACTCATTGGGAGAGGTGATGTTTCTTAATGATTTTAGGCTTCTACATATCACTGGGGAGAAGACTTTTAAAGGCAACTTTGGATTTTTAGTCTATAAATTTTTTCTTATGAGGAAATGCAACCTTAAGACCACATTTCCATGGTCTTATGGAATCTCCACGCATATTATTTCATTTAATCTTTATAATAATCCTGTAGATTTTAGCTATGCACGTGGATTCCAAAAGTATTTTTCCCACTCCAGGCAGGTTCTCTGTGTAAAATAAATGACTTTCTTCCCATCAAAATGGTTTGTTCTCATCGCCTGTTGGAACGCTGGATGCTGGTCTCCACATTGTGTTGTGGTGCTTCATATCCTGCCCACAGACAATAAATAACTTACGAAGCCCGAGCCACAGCCTGATTCATCTGCCAATTATAGGTGTGGTTTAGCGTTTCCTCCCTCCCAGGTTGGACTTGCTCCCCCCCTGAGAAAGTTAGTTCCCTCAGCACGGAAGCCTAGACTCATCATCATTTTGTGCTTTGTCACTGGGTATTTTCAGATGCAATAAAATTGACTGAGAAAGTCCTGGGGCCTTGGTTACCTATTACTGCCTTTCTAAGTCTCTATTAAAACACTGTGTGCTTGGGAATGATAACTGGACCTTGTAAAAATAGTGCGACTTCGGGCAAGCATGCGCGATTGCCTGGCAATTCCCACGCTTAACATCTAGTGTGACTTTGAACACATGACTTAATTTTCTAAAGTGCAAACAAAGGAGAAGGCTTTCTGTTTCAGGGACAGAGGCAATGTGGAGATTGGGCACAGTAAAGTAGCCTTAGCTAAAATAAATTATTTAAATATGAAGTATTATTACTAAGAAAAGGAATAAAGGATGTGAGTTATGTTATGATTAAATTTGCTTTTAAACTCTTGAACCTGAAAGGTCGAGGAAGTCTGCACTTATATATCATTTCGTGGACCATACCTGTCCATCTCAAAAGTGATTTGGATGGATATTTATTAAATAGATGAATAAATGTCACGAAAACATTCTCAACTGGTTTTATTCTTCCTGGGCAATAGACACAAATTTGGGTGGCTCAGTCTACGGGGAGAACTCAATTAGATACATCCTCAAACAGCCGTGAATTCAGATTCTAAAGCACTGATTGAAATTCTGGGTGGTGTGTGTGTGCGTATGTGTGTGTGTGTGTGTGTGTGTTGGGTATCCATATGTAGGTGTGCATGTGTGTTCTTTTGTGACCTGATCTGTGGCGGTTGAAGATCGGCTCCCATTGTCATCTAGCGTTATCCACCATAGTTACTGAGACAGACCTTTCACTGAACTGGAGTTCCCCAATTCAACTGGCCAGAGAGCCACAGGGATTTTTTTGTTTTCTCGTCCCCCAGTGCTAGGTGGGACAAGCTTGCATTGCTAAACCTGGATTTGTGTGGGGGCGCTAGAGAGCAGGTCTTGTGTTCTCACAGTTGCTCAGCAAGTACTTTATAGATCGAGAGCCCTTCCACCCCCTCCCCCCCAGTTTGGAAATCCTTAATGGTAATTTAAACAGTTCCCATCCCCTTGTTATTTTCTTGCAATGAGTTTTTATTTCAGTTTGTGTTTTCGGTGTGTTGACCCAAACTTTGGTCAATCTGGCTTATCTAGAAGCTCTGTGGCTTCCTCCATCGCTTCTCTGCTTTTTTAGGAAATCACGCCAGTATGTTCTCTGCTGCCCTTCTTCTGCAGGGCCCTTTCTGGCATCCTCTCAGATGAGCCTTTCCATTCAGGGGATCAGCGGAGGCAGCCCGCAGGCTCTGATGAGGCAGCAGCATCACCCGCAGCTCCAACCGGAAGTTGGGTAACCTGCTGTCTACTTCCTGTCTTTGGGCTCTTATATCGGGCTCATCCTTAAACACAGTCTCCCAGCTTCCTATTTATTATTTTTTAGAAAAGTTCCATACTGATGTTCAAGGTGAGATTTTTCTGTAGCTTCTGTAGGCAGTCAGAGCCTGGGCTGTTGCTTTCATCTAACCAGTGCATATGCAGAGAAGCAAGTTCACACACCGTCCTGAGAACACCAGTTGGCTCCAGGTAACTACTGAGTTGTCTGTGTTCTTTAAATTTAAATTTAAAGGGGGAGATGATATAGATATGGATAATTTACATCGGTATAAATTTTGCTTTATTGATATAAATTTAAGGTCAATTTTGTTATATATATGTATTTTTGATATTGATTAAGGTATTGTGATTGTGTAGTTCATTTAAAAATGTAATGTATAATTAGGAAATATAGGTTGTTAATGGAT